>KN468942.1:27326-51719 GCA_000787095.1 Periophthalmodon schlosseri | reverse complement strand
GCGGCGTATCTCTCTTTGGCCCACAGTCCTCCGGAGGATACAATCTGCCCTGGGCATTGTTTAGTTTTGAAAAATCCTCAACAAGAGCTTTGCTGGAGACTACTGGTTCCCCTCGCCATGATTGAATTGACAGAGAATGAGAGGCAGGCGGGAGACAGGATCCAGACAGCGCGTCCCAAGTGGCCTGCTCCGCTGATAATTTACTTTTCAGCCGAGATGTGTTTACCAAGGGTTACAATTGGTGTCTTCAAATATTGATAAGGGACATTTTCCGAGCAGGGGAAGAGGTGGGACGATTGACCCCACACAAGAGGCAGAGGATGGAGGGTGATTGGTATAACAACACATGGATGGGGTTGTAATGGGGTGGATGCATAGAAAGGGCAATGTATGCGGTATTAAAGCTACTATATCTACTAGGATTACACCACGTTGGCTAACCAGTTTACCGTTCGGACAAACTGTTGCTAGGATGCACAGTTATTGCAGTAACTATGACTTTTAAAGCTAACATTTGTAATTAGATTGGCCGACCTGGCCCTGTTGTATTCTCACATAACACCACTAGGTGCTATCTACGTTACTGCGGTCTGATAGTGTGCCAGCTTTGACCTGACAGAAGAAGACCAGAGAGCACAGGTGAGACTGAACAAAGGCCAGGTAAAGGGAAGGGGGACAGGTTTCACATCTGCCATCTACTAATAGAAAAAAAAATCAAATAAACTTGCAGATGGTAGCTTTAAAGACAGGTTTATCATGCAAAATTTTCAAAATAAATAAGGTATAGAAAAATGCCGAACAATTGCACATATTTTGGACTTTTGTTGACATTAGATAAGAAATAAGAATTTTTACAAAGGGGGTTTTGGAAATCTTGTTCAGTATTTTCATAAACTAGATCTTACTGAAAATTTGCATAAAAATTCAATTTTTTGGGGGGAGAAAAAACTTTTATGAGTTAGGCTTACAATTTCATAAAACAATTCTTTCTGTGCAATCTGTCCAAATCTTATCAAGTACAAAATTATTAAAACAATTACTTTTTAAATTACAATGCCCCATATCAGTCTATGGATGCAAACTGGTTAAATGCAATTATAAATCCACTTGAGGTGCAGGCTGCACCGTTTTGCCTGTCTCACCTTAAGAGAGCAGTATATTGATGACGGGTTCATCTTCACTCTATCCAGCCACATTATCTCTCTGGCTCTCACTGTGCCTATATATATCTTCACTTATCCTCCACAGAATCTATCAATTTGTCTTGTGTTTCTGAAGTGCAAATGCCGCTGCCCGAGCTGTGACACATGTGGCCCGGGGCTAGGTCAACCACACCGCCTCTTTCAAACTAATGCCTTTTCTGCAGGGGCTCCTCGGACACCCACCCTGCACCCATGGGAGTCACTGAGCACCCCAATCCCGCTCTGATGAGGAGCGCAGGCCTGCTTCGTCTCCCTGTCTGTTGGCTGTGAGGATGAAAAAGGTGCTACTTTAGCCTGTCAGATGGGGTGAGCGGTATTGACTTAAATGGCTTGACCTGGCTAAGTCTTGGTAGCAGTAGCGCTCACCCCTGACTCGGTGACCCCCGGTGAGGTGCAGAGGTCGGGTCTCCTGTCCGTGTAATTACAGCAGAAGGAGGAGAGAGTCCACTAGAGGACATACACACGCAGGGTCAATATAAGACGGTACAGGAGACCAGGTGTCTAGTGGCTAAAGCAAAGATATGACTGTGTAGGAATTTGTAATAACTACTGCTCAAATGTAATATACTCAATAAATCATAGTAAATAAAATTGTCAGTAGTATGGGTCTTCACTTAGGAACATTCATTTACAGAGCTAATGTTTATTAAATGTTGTTCCATTAGTTTTAACATTCCAGAGTATCACATAAAACCTGCCTATCTCCATGGAGAATGTATGGTATTAACTATCTACTTCCATGGAATCATACAGTTGACTTTCCACATCCAGAAAGGTACAAACTATCCCTTTAAAGAATTGGAAAGAACTGTGACACCTGATGTCATCTACTGTGTGGAGACGGCAGAAAATCAGCTGACTTGTTCATTTATCTTTAATATATGAGCTCCTCAACTAAACTTGGTATCATTTAGGAATTTCAGATTTGCAGTAGGAAGACCAGACATTACTGTTAATGTATTAACCAAGTAACCAATATAATAAAGCAGGCTAACAACAGCATATCTCTGGTTTGTTCTGGTAAACACTATTATAAGAAGAGATTCAGTGATTTTACATTAGGTGACCTCAAGTTTCCAACTTCCTGAGAAAAAATGTTTTATGAATGCGCCACTAAAATGCAACAGATTTTTTGTCATTATGGTTTATCCCTGAAAATATACCCTAATATTTCTACGTGCTTTTCTGTGTGTTTAATATGTGCAGTTATTTCACTCATACTAATGTTAATGATGCTACTCATGATAACACAGCAGCACTGTTAACAATAAGGGCCAACTCCCATAATCTTATGAAAACTAATGATCTGTTCTATGCACATTTCTTTATTTAATCTCCTCTCACGTGTCTTAATTTGTTCTAATCCTCACAGTTAAGGTCATCCATGCTGCTCTGGGCTCGGAGGCAGCTTTAGCCTCCTCAGTTTGGGTTTTACTATCTATATTTCACCGTCTTTCCACCTCATTACATCCACCAGTTCATTGATTCCTTCCATATTTCCAGGGCCAACAACAGAAGCAGCAGAAAAAGGTATTTAAAGTGACAGATTAGACTACTCATTTCACAAAAAAATAGTTCACATCTTTTACTAAAAAAACACGGAGAGCAGATATGACATGCATAGAGGTAATAACTGTTAGCAATCTTGCCTGAGATCCAGAATATACACTTCTCCCAGAGGTCAGATGGGCGTGATTGACAGGTGGATTAGCCAATCAGGGACATGCATGGTCTGTCTGTAATGGAAATAATAAATAGAAAAAATATCACAGGGAGCTGAAAAAACATTGTGGATTTCTGCAGAATCAATGAGCCAAGCACTAAACTCTGTTAATCTGAGGTGAGATAAATTTGATTTTATTTGTAAATCATAGGTGACCAATGAGCTCCTTTGTTTCACGCGTGTCACTGAAAAAAAAACCGGATCTGATTGCACGATCATGTTTAACCAAGCTTGAGATGCAACGGAGGACGTGGTGACCAGACTGATATCAATCTGGACTTGCCAGGCAAATAGCAATTATAATGTTATTAAGGCCCACAACTTGTCAAGTGATGTTATAGTTATGATTAGACTGCTAAAAATAAATGACAACACCTGAATTTTTAAAAATCATTAATTCTGTCAGAAAAATGGTTCATGGAATTTTCTTTGTTGACGTTATATGTTGAGGTATTCTAGTATTTTAGCACTCACTGCTACTTCCTGTACTTTTGTTTTCCACTTTATCCCACAAACTCCCATTTAAAAGATCCTATATTAAGCAAAATTGACTCTTGTGAGCTTTAAGCCATATTAGAACGTTGTTCTCAAAAACATACCCGGACCTGTGTTTTGTTTCATTCACAAGTTTGAGTAACGCTGCATTATTAGTGTGTCTACATCCCCCAAGCTCAAAATGCTCTGTTCCACCTTGTGATGTCATGTAGTGGTAGTTTTCAAGTTAACAGCTCCTTTTACCTTTTGTTCAGTAGAGACTGGCAATTCCAGGGCTGAAATCATCCATATGATTCTAGTGAAGTGTACGGAGTTAAAAAACACAGTGGAGCACTTCCTGTATTACTACATGACATCATAAGGTGTAACAGAGTGTTTTCTGTTTGAGAGAAGAACATATTTAACATATTTAAATACACAGGGTTTGTGTGTTAAACATGTATGAATGAAACAAACCGCAACTCCAGGTATGTTTTGGATGAGGAAACAACATTATAACATACATCAGAAAACAGAGTAATATGGGCCCTTTAACTGATGTAAAACTATGATAAATATTTACCACAAGTACTAACCCACCAAACCAAGTAATAATTAAAAAACGTGAAAACATCTAACAAGCTCAGTATTTCCTGGCTTGTGAGCAGCATTGACAGGCCTTTACACTCACTATAGGCTATACTAGACTATACTAAAGCAATGATCAAAACCGCCTTCTTCCTCTGTTCTGTCACTTACGTCTGGACCGTAAAGTTATCGCCGTGGTCAGATAAAAGCAAAAATAACTCCCGTCTTGTATTTCCAGTGATAATGACACATATATTTACTGATAAACCATCCCTCACTTTACAAAACACCAGGGAGAAGAGCGGCCATAACAGAATAAATTGGACATCCAACGTGATATTAGCTACAATTTACGTTTGAAGTGCGTCAAATGTGTAATATGAGGTGACGTGACGCGGAATCACATACGTACTGTATAAATACATTGGCATATATATATAGTGATGGTGGTATTCTATTCAGTCATATCTTTTCTACATGGACAACAGTGAGGTAGAGCTCATTAACCCTGTCTAACACGTAATGCTGTCACCACATGCTCCTCAAACCATATATATATTACAATATTTCACAGCAATTTGTCAGAAATGTGTTTTAATTTGCAGACCTGTCTCGGTACTTAAAAGGTGAGTGTGGGTTGATGGATTTTATAAAGGTATTGTGGATAATGCTATGTTCTATATTTGGTTTTAAAGATCTAAATGACAGTTACTGCATTGCTCAAATTGGGAAATATGATTTCGAGAACAAAGTAAAAGGTAAAACATGAGGCAAAACATGTTTCTCCTTGCTGTCAAATAATAATAATAGTATGTAATGTATAGGTAGTGTCCATCTGAGGTTCGTTCTGTTATTTTAATATATTCTTTCTTCAGACCAAGGTTTAGTTTGTTTTCATATCTGACAGTTTTGACTGCTCACTAGTGGTCTTCCTCAGAGTGGTCACGTGATGTTGCTGTGACGTGTCCAATCAGCTGATTTAAACAGATTTTGGCGCTGTCTTCCTGCCGGTGGAGGCAGGATGACAGCGCCATCTGCAGTCCGACTTCTTCAGGACATATCTCAGGCGTGTAAGAGTAAAAAGGCTCCCTCATCCCGGTCCAGGACACGTCACAGCAACATCACGTGACCACTCTGAGGAAGAGCGCTAGTGAGCAGCCGAAACTGTCAGGTATGAAAACAAACTAAACCTTGGTCTGAAAAAAGAATGTATTAAAATAAATAGTATAAGCAGTGTCAATAAAGTCGTGGATTCTTGTTCTAGTTGTTGTGCTTCTAGTAGATTCATTGGCAAACTCCAAATATGTTGCGTTCACGGGAATAGAATATGATAATGTCATGGTCTCAAATGGTGGGCATTGGGCTATGTTACTCTATGGGAGATTTACGTTTTTTGAAAGAAATATCCAAACTTATGATCTACAAATGTTGAACCTTTTCTGTATTTGTTAGGGACTGGGTCCACAAACCTGCAATACTAATTTCATGGCTTAAAGTCTTTTCACCTGACAACAATCACGCACCACTTTCTGAGCCTATAGTGTATTTATGCTGACAGAGAAGATGTTGGTGTTTGTGCCAGTTTTTGTTTCATGTGGATGCTTACAGAGATATTAACCATAAACCAGGTCAACAAATCTGCAATCTGACAGTCAAACAGCAAACTCCCTCCAGCCCTTCAGCTCAATTTATGGATTCTAGAATGCTCGAATGTGGGACCTGGTATTCCCACTGGTCTCCCATCCAAGTACTAACCAGGCCTGGCCTTGCTGAGCTTCCAAGATCTGACGAGATTGGACATTGACAAGCAGGTATTGCCACCTTACATTTCATTTTTTAAATGCAATTGAACCAAAATGATGAATGGACTATATAGCCTGTAGTGAATGTGAGAGCATATATGGAACCTCTACCACCATATTTTAAAGGGTAATATTGGACAGTACATAGTCTTATTGGATATTAGAGAGGTCACCACCTTTCAAGAAATGTGTTAATTATGACGTTTGAATGCTATGTTACCTAACATGACCATAAACTATGACCATTTACCTTTACAACAGCTCTTCCTATCAGTTATGACAGACAAACCCTCAAAACCCTCAAATTTCCTCCATGTTTGTGTTGTTAAAATCAAACGCCCCTCTCGTTTCCCCCCTCCGTCCGGCACCAGCAGATCGACAGCATGTGTGGACAGGCTCGTCTTTGGGTCACCGTAATTGTATCCTTCATGTGTCAAAACAGCGCGCCCTCCCTGCACCACTGCGCTACTGCGGCCTCCAACTGAAGCCTGCAGTTTAGATACGCCCCAGCTTGTAAAAAGGCCCTAGCTCCCTTTTTTTTTTTTCTTTCATCGCTATGAGCTAATTGTGTATTTTCAGACTGGTGTTGTTTCCACGGCGACGAAACAAAGCGGGACGCCGATCAAAACCATTATTCCCGGGTGTGAAAAGCTGTCACCTTCTCCACGTGTCACTTTTGTCCCTGCCTTGTCCCACTTACGCCGCGTTTTGCCCGGGCAGGTGAAATAGCCGCCACCTGCCAGCGCTCTCCAATGCTCCGCTGCCCCATTGATGGAACACATTGGCGGAGAAGGTGATGCTAACTGACAGGCTCTTTACATCATCCGCGGTGGAAAAAGAGCCCGCTGACCATTAATCAATAGTATTTTCATGCAGGGAGCAGGAAGTAGGGAGAGAAAAAATAAAAAGTCCAACCCAGAAATGGTGCCCTCAACCCGGATTGAACACAGCGGTAAACAAGCAGAGATGGTTTAAGAGGAGATTCATATAAAGTGGTGGTATTCAAAGTCACGCAGAGAGAGACGAGGTGTGGATGGGAGCGTGGAGGGCAGGTCAAGAGGTCATCAAACCTGACTGACACGACCTGTAATCTTTGTAAATGGTAAAAACAGGTTAAAAAATAAATAAGGAGGAAATTCGGTACAGTAGAAGGTAGCAGGTGAGTTGTGTTTTAACTCTCTTTGTCAATATTACTAGGCTACATGCACGATGGTCTCCATGTAGCTGTCACAGATTTGCTGGGAATGTTTCTTGTAAGGCATTAAACTTACCTATCTTGCAATTATTCAGTTATAGGTGTAGGTGCAGATCTGATTTGTAATTGGCCGGGAAGGTTGTCTGCATGGAGATAGATACGCTTAAAGGCATACTGTGGAACATACCTGCAATACAATAAAGTGTATTGAGGATACATTACACACATCTGTTAAGTGAGAATGCAACAGGGTCAGAGAACTTAATTATAAATGTCAGCTTTAAGTATTCTTTGTATATTTGTATGTATCTTTTGTTCTGTAGGCTATATTTGATTGAGTGTAACAAAGCTACACAATGATATATCAACAGAAGGTACAATGATGGCACTGATATAAAAACCTAAAGACCAATATTGCACTTGACCAAACTGAAATTGAATTTTGGGATTATTTCTGACATACCACACTTAACTCAGTGGGGTTTAAGTCAGCCATTTTAGTCTCTAGAATACAAATGTTTTGTGCACATAATCCACAGATCAAAATATTGCAGTTAAATTACACAAAATTGACTCTTGTGATCTTTAAGTCATGTTACCTCCTCAAAAACATACCCAGAGTTGTGTTTTGTTTCATTAACACGTGTTTGAGTAACCTTTTATTATTAGTCTATCTACATCTCCAAAGCTCAAAATGCTCAGTTCGACCTTGATAGTTTTCAAGTTAACAGCTACCTTTTCCCCTTTTGTTTAGTAGAGACTGGCAGTTCCAAGGCTGAAATTTTCTAAATCAGTCATTCAGACCCAAAGTCTGCAGTGCTGTGCCCCCCCCATATTGATGTGAAATCACACAGGGCCCCTCTAATAATATTTTTACACTACAAGAATATGTAATGTTCTCTCCTTAAATGTATATGTTTAAACAACACATTCCTGTGGGTTTAATACAAATTAAAGAAATATAAACAAATATCTTTTGTAAAGTTGATTTAAAACTCCATTGCTTTCTTGCTTGTTGTGTGGACAACGTCTTAGAGCTCCCCCTGCAATACCCCCCCACCCCCCCAGGGTCCCTGAACCCCACTTTGGAAACACTGATCTAAATGATTCTAGTGACATCACAAGGTGGAACAGAGCCTTTTCTTTTCATTTTTGAGAGAAGAGCCTAAATATGCAGGATTTGTGTGTTAAACGTGTGAATGAAAGAAAACAAAACAAACTCCTGGTATGTTTTTGATGAGGCTACAACATTATAACATAGATCAGAAAATAGCATAGTATAGGCCCTCTTAATGGTATCATGATCGTATCACATCCTATTTTACCTTGTCAAGCATTGTAGCATAGTGTTTTATATATCAACAACTATTATGACAAAAGTTTTACACATCTAATAAACACATCCCTTAATACCCATTTACCAATTGGCCAATCAGATTTTCAAAGTAACCTAGCCTTAAGTGCATGTTTTAAGTGCATGGGTGAGTCCAAAGCAGGCTAAAGAACCCTCCTTCTGTGCCAACATTTGGACCACAGCTTCAAACCCATGACACAGTGTTTAGAGCATTCACCCTCAGCTCTGGCAGACACTTCCTGATGCATCCTGGCAGCTCTCACCTCCACATACCACCACTGCCCCTCCACTCCCTATAAAAAAACCTCCTTCTGCTGGTGCTAAATGTGCCGTTTGGGTCACAGAGCCGAGCACCATCCGATGGGCTGATTAATCGTCAGTGTGAGAGGAGAGAGAAGGCTTCCACTCCAGTGCCACGCTCACAAAAGCCTTTTTTCATGCTTTATTTAGCAGACAGTCAGTTTGATTTGTGTGGAGAGATACTGGGCCCGACACAATGACTAAATCTGAGCTGTCACTGGCTTTTACCAAGAGAACAGCACAGCACAGGGGCTATTGGTAAGACAGGTCACTGCAGCACCCACAAGAAGGACGAGGATGCACGCTGGCAACATTTCAACACTTAAAAAAGGCATGTTATGCCTATATAACTCGCTTGGATTTGTTTTTTTTCTGTTGTTTTAAATTAAGTTAATTAATGCAACACTGATCTAAAATGGCTTTTGTTGTGTTCATGCTGTCCTTGGGAACTTGGGAAAATGTTTTTCCTAGTTAAGAAATGTACATGAATGCCGTAAAAGTCAGAAAAAAAACAACTCAAAGTATAAGATCTGGAAGATGAACCAAAGATGGAGTTGTATTGTTTTCAATGGCCTGTGGTGCCATAAAAAAGCACCGTGTGTTCAGTTCTGACCAATCAGAGCAATAGCTGCTAGAGTGGTGCTAGTGTGGGCTCAAAGTGGGGCTAGCCTAAATCTTACAAAGATAACTTTTAGGCACTTTGAGGATTTAAAAATTCTAAAAAGTTCATGTTGTGAAAATAGAGAAGAATCCTTACAAATTCCAACCTTTGTGAAAGCTGTAGATGCCCTGTCAGCCGAACACAAGCCATTTGATCTCACAAAAAATACATTGCGCTCTATGGGAGAATTCTGTCTGGGCCGGAGCAGCAGTACCTATGGAGCAGCCTCTAATTGAACTCGCACCAGGACAGAGGGGGAGTGTTTTATCCAGTTCTTATTACAGATTCATGGTTATATAAAACATTTGAGCTCTTGTGTACTGTCAGTTGTCCATAAGAGCAACAGATGTGCGCATAAGAAACCCAACACTACAGTTTAATTAATTACCAATGCAATTTCAACTAATGTTAGCTAAAGAAAACAAATAACTAATTATATGATCATGACAAATAACAATTAACTTTCCGAGATAAAAGCACATGAACGTCAGAAAGTCAGAATCACAATATCTCACCCCGGACACTTAAGCACCTGGAGACCACATGAACGCAGCATTAGAAACGGGTCCCTTGAAATCCTGGCCAAACCGAAAGGAACCTACCTTTCATAGTATAATTTTATCATAGCACGCAGTGGATTTTCGTTTATCTTTTATTCTGTTGAAAAATGGCTACAAGAGAGTTTTGAACCTTACATGAATAGTTTAAAATGACTGCAAGCAAGCGCAGAGGACTGGGTGGACATAAAGGGTGGGAGTAAGGGCCAATATTTGCACGTTTTAGGATATCGGCCTTAAATCTCTTGCAAAGGCTGATATTTTTTGTCCTCCAGCTGCCTAAAGAATAGGCATAAAGCTCTATTTGAAGTGCGAAGAGGACACTGTACAAACATGACTACACAGCTCTCTTATCCAGCTTATAGTAAAACAGGTTTGTGGATGAGTTTGTAATCATTAGAAATCATATAATTTGGGGAAAATAATCAAAATCGGCCTTGCATAACAACCCATAAATCGGTTGCTCTGGATTCTAAACAGTCGTTATCAGCATCAGCCATGATAAAACACATATTGGTCGATCTCTAGGTAGGTGAAAACTGACATTTTCTGCGCACTCAAGCCATCAAATATGCATGAATCAATCAACATTTAGCTGTGAGAGAAATTACAAAAAAATCTGTCAATCAAAACAAATTCTAACCATTTTACACCACTCACACCATTATTCATTTTAAAAGTAAACGCCAATCAAACCCATGTAACCCTGTGAAGAAATCATCCTTCTATGGGGCCTTTGAAAGAGGAGTTGTTGAATAAGTAAGTAACGACCCAGGATAATCAATTTTGCACCATTTCAGTATTTTTCCTCACAAAACCAGCTCTTAATATTTGCTGTTCCAACAATCAATCAATGTTCCTGCCGCTACACGAGGCCCGGGTGTTTATGGGTTTTGCTCACTCAGATGGCTTGACTGGCTGCTATTGATTCGCTCCCAGCTCTCAAATGTCAATACCACCTCTTTGGCCTGTGTCACTGAAAAAAAGAGAGAAAAAAAAAACAAAAACTGTTTGGCATTGATCAGCGCGTTTGGAGAGCAGGTGGCTTTGCTTAACGTGCCACAACAATCGGAAACACGGATTTGGAACGTTGTACAGAATGTTACATGCAAGCATCATGGTCAGATAACCTGCAGTTATTTAAAAAGGTTTAAAAGGTCCTGATTGACTTTGGGAAAAAAAAAAAACAAAAAACAAAAAACATATTACGGGGCTTTTATATACAGAAAGTCAAGACGTAATGGCTGTTATATGACATGGCAAAGACCAGAAGTTGCAACGTTTTTTTCAGACTTTCCACGCAATAGCCTTGAATACCTGCAGGCCTATTAAACTGTGAGATGTAATTACAAACAATTCCACCAAATGGCACTAGACCAGCATCTGCTCTTGCACTGAAACAGGAAAAGGCTATTAAAAGTCCTTGTAGAAAATTTCGTAAGCTGATTAAAAGGGATGCAATTTGAGCTACGGTGTTATCAGAAAAAGTTTGTCGATTATGTCTGGAGCTATTGAGAGGGACACAAAGTAAACAAGCAAGAATACTTAAACATGTGCAAGTGAAGTAAAACTCAACTATGTATGTATGTTTTGGATACGGAAATGACTTTAGGCTATAGCACAGTTTAAAAAAGTCAATTAAGAATACAGCCTATTCACACTGTAGAATTACCCTGTACTAATATGTTTTGGTAACTGGAAGAAACCCACAGTTAGGAACCCCAGACACATGCAGGAGCTTGTTGCTGTGAGGTTAAGTGCTACTAACATTGCCAAGGAAAGGAATAAGTGTGCATAATTGCAGGTAAGATTTCACAGTTGGTAAAAAATATGACACATTCTGCAACCCCCAAGCAATATCATTTTGGCTAGGTGCTTTTAACGTGAATGCCCTCTAGTTTGAAATGTCGTTTTGTGCTAGCATTACAGTGCAACCGCTAACAGCCCATTAGCCACCAGTGTCAATGGAAACACATGCCAAGCCCCACAAAGGCCACAGTATCTGCAATAACAAGACTTTGGAGAACTATTACCATGTTTTAAAACCGCTAGCTGGGAACGCTAACACCACTGATGCTATAATCAGAAAGCAAACGTTATCTAGAGGCTGCGCGGTGAAGGGTGTGTGCTAGGTCCTCCTTCTTCACAGTTAGGGAGACAAAGAGCCTCCTACCTCCTAATCATCCTTATAAACCATGAAAGACTTGGCTCCATAGAGTGTCATTCGCTCACCAAGAAACTCCTCTCTACTTAAGATCGCGGCGTTTGAAGTCCCCCCCCTCCTTGTCTTCTTGTCTCATTAAAACACTAAAAAGAATGAGATACAATTCAAATGAACTGTTTACGCTGTTCCTTTAAAATGTGTAATTTAGCCTCACTCTATACCAAGACAACTCACAATTACGGTGGGTTGGCATTGGCAGACGTGTTTAGTGTATTTTCTATAACAAACCCCTAATAATCATCCGCGAGATCAAAGCGACACAGCGGAGGAATTTTAAATATTTAAATCTGTGCTCCTCAAATCTTAAATCAGATCAAAGAATCGGATTTTAATTTTGCCCGGCACATTGCCAGTCGGCGCGGAGACGTACACAGAGATGCGCACACAAACTCCAATTAAATATTGCAGATTTGACTACATCTCCATAGTATTTTCATATCTGAGCAGGCTTCATACTGCGTGCAGCTGAGGAGCGCACATAATTGATTATTATGGTGGGGCTTCATGAGGATGACAAGGAACTTAAAAGTACATGGCTCGTGTGATGGGCGCGGCGTGCGGTGCTCTACACAAATGCATTATAATAAGCGCTAATGCGGAGACGTTTCAGAGTAAATTGTGTAAATTGGCAGACTATTCTTTCCATGAGTGATTCGCGTAGTCAGCTGATCAAGAACATCTTAACTGTTGACGTTAACCCCACCAAGCTCAATGTATGCGTGCCATATTGTTTCCATATACTAGCAATTATATCCCTGTGCTTACATTTTTAACTATTTACCTCTTCTTGACAGTTGATGCCCATTGAAAACGCAAACCGCTGTCATCTCTAGACAACCTGTCAATCTAGTCAATTATAAGCATCCTCTATATTAACCACGTGTTTTAGTGCGTCCCACTTTCTCATTTTATATTGAATTGAACACTTTGATGGGTGCTTAACAGTAGTAGATGGTGCATATGGGGAATCAGGGATAGAGTACACACAGTAATAATGCATGGACAGAGATCAGATAAACAAAGAGCTAGAAATAAATGGAATAGTTAAAGAGTAATGGTAAAAGTATTGAAGCTAAATGACCAGTTGACATTCAGAAATTCAGACCACAGTCTTAAAGTGCAAATGACAAGTTTTCATGTTTTTGTAATATTACTTCGTTTGGTGGGATAGTACGTGTGGTAAATATGTATCATAGTTATATAACAGTCAAGCGGTAGTTTGTGGAGAAAAAAGGTTGAGAAGAAAAGTACAAAATACATAATATATACTTAATCATACTTAATCAATACCAAAAATTCCAGCCAAAATGCAGCAACAGTTTACATGCAAATAAGGCATTTTACTGACAGGTTAAAAAAATGTTAAGGTATTATAGTTTTATAAGTCTATTAACTATTGTACAATTTAGACCATTTTGGCCCTCGTTAACATGGTTTCTAGGTAACTGTTATGAAGTTACCTCTATGTACTGTGTCATATCTGCAGCCCTTGTCCAACAAGGAAGTAAAATCAAATAAAAAAACAATTCCACTAGGAGGCACTAGACCAGCATTTTCTCTTACACTGAAACAGAAAAAGACTATAAAAAATTTGTAAGCTGATTAAAAGAGACGCAATCTGAGCTATGGCGTTATCAGAAAAAGTTTGTTGAAGATGTCTGGAGCTATTAAGAAGGACACAAAGTAAACAAGCAAAAGTGAAAGTGAAGCAAAACTCCAGGTATGTTTTGGATAAGGAAGTAACATTAGGCTATAGCACAGTTAAAAACTCAAAAAAGTCAATTTAGAATACAGACTATTACCCTATGATTAATATGTTTTGGTCGATGGAAGAAACCCGCAGTTAGGAACCCCAGGCACATGCAGTTTTGGCCCTTGTTAACATGGTTTTTAGGTAACTGTTATGGAGTTACCTTTATGTACGTCATCTGCTGCCCATGTCCAGCCAGGAAGTAAAATAAAATAAAAAAAAAATAGAAAAATAGGCAAGATCTCAGTAAAATCTTAAAACAATACTGTACACATGTTTTAGTGACAGTATATGCACTTTTTAGTCATAGCAGTTGCATGAATGAGTAATGAACAAGCAATGTTTTCTTTTATTCATTTATTTTTTTAGCAGTTAGATATTGCCCTTCACATGCCCAAGGAGCTGAGAACCTAGAGTTAGCTTGAACTTGTATCCAGATTCCACACCTCCAAATGGCAGTGTACACGAAGTGCCAAACAAGACAATGGTCAGGCATTACCCTCTACAAGCTGAAAAACATCATGTCTTCTGCCTGTGAGCTTGCACTTCTACAGTGTCCTTGGCTCCTCGTGCGGTTGTCACCTAAAATCAATAGGCCAGTGCAGTCATTACAGATGTTGGAGTGCTTCTCAAGGGAACACAGAGCATGTGCAATGCAGCCATGTTTCCCACTGTACAGCCCGTCAACTGCTGCCTACAGCCTAGAATTATAATGCAACTATGATGATTTTTTTTTTTTACTTGAGCAAAATTTGTCTTGCTCCAGCACAGATATATTGTATAAGTAGCTCTTGAGGTCAAAATATGTCCACTGCATCTAATTATAAAGGGCTTTACTGTCCGATAATCAGGAGGTGTGCTGCTAGCATGCTAACTGATTCACTTCATACTTAGTGGTGGCAAGCTATTGTAGTCACAGCTGCCTTGGGGTAGACTGATGGAAGGGAGGCTGCCAATCTGCACTGGCAGCCCCTCCAATCATCACAAATCACTCACTCACACGCCATTTGAATACAAGTAATTTACGATGTGCAACTGAAGTAAGTGGAAATCATGTTTTTACAATTGACCCTTTTTATGGAATGAAAATCCAATCTGTCAGTGTGACTGTCCCTTGTCCAACGTCTAAACTGGTGTTTAAGTTCTCTAAATTCTAAAACATGAACTCCAGCTAGGTACTCTGGGCCAGCTGATCTACATTTTGTTCACTTAGTGCTCAGGCTGATAGGTGCTACATTACCACCTTTGGATTTTGAGATTATACCAAAATGTACATGGTCCTATTCATAGTCTTTTTCTGTTTCCAATGGGCACTCAGCACTTTACAACAAGGAACCGGATACCCATTCAAACTCCAGTGTACACAGTGTACTGGGGATAAGACAAGTTAAGTGTCTTGCCCAAAAACACAATGATTTACGCACGCTTCATAAATGAGACTCTAGATCAGTGGACAAACACTTCACATGCTTTAAATGCTTTAAAAGATGCAAGTTTGTACTGAATTGAGACTTTCACGATGTGTAGCATTGTGTTCCACATTAGCTGCATCGCACTAGGAGTAAATGATGCTTTTGAGCCAACGGAATCTACAGCTTTGTCTAATTTGACAGTGAAACTCTACATTTCGCTGAGTAATTGCTGTTATGTCCCTGTCAAGCTGCCTCATTATTGCTGCGAATAGAATAGAACTGATAAACAGGCAAGCTCAAAAGAAGGGAGGATAGAAAGTAGGGTTGTTAAAAGTATCGACATTTAGATACTAACTGATACTAAAATTAGTATCGATACTCACTAAAAATGTCACATCAACAAGACAAAAACTAACCTTTCCTGATTAGCTTTAGAATGATCTTGAGCTGTTCCAGAAAGAGTATAAAACCACATAACTGAGGGATTACACAGATATAAGACCTCGTGATAATATAAAAGAAAGAACTATTATTTCATTTTGAAAATTACACTCTATTGTCTAAATAAACTGTGTTTTTATTATCATCATGGCATCAGACTCAGTATTGAGTATCGAGTCTATTCCTTAGTATCAAGTTTGACATTTTAGTATTGTGATAACACTAATAAAAGTTTTTTTTGTTTTTTTTTTTTCTCCTTACTTTGTACAAACCAAGTGAAATCAGCTGGCATGCCGCTCCGAGGACTTCCGTGTTAAAATTGCATTGATTCTCCCTAAATAACGAAAAGCTATGACACTTCTTTGAAAAACGCCAAAGCTAACACATGGATGTGAGCCAGTGAGGGCTCAGGCTAATGCTAATTCTTTGACTTGATTTCTTTCTATGTTTTTTTCCCTTTCGGATCTCCCAGCGGATCAGGGAGGTTTTCGAGAGCAAGGCAGATGGAGAAAATATTGTTGACATTAAACTGTTCCTCTTTAAGGGAATTGTTGTGACAAGGTGGAGCTCCTATCACTCGAAATAGCAGCTGTGTACTGTTTACAAAGGGGCCCAAAGCAATGTTTGTTTCTATTGAATCGGTGGCAACTTTTAGTGTCTTTGTAATGAAGGCGCTCCTGGCGTTGTGTCTGCGCTCACATCGACTGTCATCACGAGCTGTATTTTGGTGGAGGAGTCTGCAGCACTGTTCTCCGTCTGTTCTGAATCCTGTGCTCTGTAATTGTTAGCGTGTTCTTCCACTCACTGTCGTTTAGTGACAGAGAGAGGGGATTTGCAGCATTTGTCTATAAAACTACTTTCCAAAATGCAATCTATTTTAAACAGAAACATTCACATTTAAAACATAAAACATTAACAGTACACTATGTAACTTTTCTGATGGTTAGCTAAATGGAAATGTTATTGGCTGTCATGGAATGTTCCACAGTATGGCATTAAACATATCTATCTTGCATTTATTCAATTACAGGTGTTTTCATTGCTCAGATACAACTTAAAAAACATACTTGCTCCTTTCTTACACCTCTCCTTAGCTCTGACCTGTAACTTGGCTTGATGGTGCCACCTGCTTGTTTCCTTGGTTTAATACCATACTGTGGAACATTCCAAGAAAAGCGATAACTTCTCAGAAAAAACTGCATGCAGTGCATTTAAATTAAGAAAGAGATTAGTGGTTCAATCCTTCCCACCAATGTGCCGCACCATCATGTCTTTGGGCAAAACACTTTATCTACCATTCCTGTTTGAACATTCCAAGCCATGTGTTACATTTCAGAAGCTAGATCCTGTTCCCTATAAAGTCTCAATAAGATTTAATTAAAGCAAACCTATTATGCAAAATCGACTTTTTAGACTTTTTAACCATGTTATAGTTGTTTCCCCCCACCATATACTCACCTGAAGTTGTATTTGGAATGATTTGCGCATGTTTGACCAATCTTTAATCACTTATTTTCAAGACACCATATTGCAGATCAATCTCCGTTTCCACCAGATAGATATAAGGCAGTGTCCACCAGTAAACTGACCAGAACTGAAAAAGCGGCTTGAATGAGCAGCAAAACGTCTTCACTCCTACAACGTTTTGTCCAGTTGACAGATTTTATATTTTTCTTTTACTCTTTGTTATGATGACAACTCCTATTGGGCACCGCAGTTTTTTAATGTGCAAGTGAGTGGACTTGTTTCTTTTATTAAGATGTTTTAGATGAATATTGTGATTTAAAATGTGTAAATTATAACATAATGATCCACAGGTGTCATAGATTATCACTATATAGCAGACACAGGCACAATAGATCTTCTTTAAGTAACATGAATTATTGACATGGCAAACAGCTGCAGTGTAAGAACTGTAAAAATAAGTGTACATATACATAAAAATGTTAAAATAAATAAATAAAATAAATATTGTGCAACAGTAAGATATTCCTTGTCCTCTTCAGAACCTAGAAGGACTGGTTTGGGGAGGCTACCTAACATAAATCAAGTCACAGTCTATAAATATTTTTTTAAAAAGCAAAGATATTTGTGTTCAATTCTGACAAGGTAAAAACTGTCCCACTCATCTTTTCTAATTGTCAAAGATAACTGACATTTTTTAAAGCGCAATAGCCGTATTAGAACTGTCAAACAACCACAAAAACCCCTTGGTCACTGCCTTTCCTGGGGCCCTTGGATCCTAACCTTGGCTGAGCAGCGTGGCCCCGGGGACTCTGTAATGATTTGTTAGTGTGAGGTCCCTGGTGAGACGCGCGATCAATGGAGCGTCCCGACTCTTAATTACTGCTGCTTTGGCCCCTCTATGGAGAAATCAATGATGTCAAGTATTCAAAGCATGGTGGACAAAGCAGACACACTTCACAGACCCCCAGCCATATCCGAATACAAAAGCCCCTCCCACTCAACACACTTCCTCTCATAGCCCATCGATCGCATTGTTAAAGGCACAATAAAGACCCAGGGAGGACACCGCGGATAGCTGTAAGGCAGGAGTTATAGATTGTATTTTAGACTTGAAATGGTTATAAATGATGTAGTTCAAGGTGCAGTTTGCTACATTCTAGAAAAGAATCCTGCATGGAATTATCTGACATAAATTTTACATCATTTCAAGAAATATTGATCTTATTACGCCCCACCCACTTTTGCCTCTAAATGCTACTAAACCGCACTTTCTTTGTGGTGGCACTTCCGGTTAAGTGGGAAGCCCATCCATTTCATTGAAGAATTTGAGAAAAGTTTTGCTGCTTAAAATACAACATAAAGTAGGTTGATTTGAGTAAAATGTTCATGTACATGTACAACAACAAGCCAGCACTGCACAGGTTCTCTGGGAGGTTTTAAAACAGCTCTGTAGTCCATGTAGAACTTATTTGCCGTCAAGATCAGCAGCCCAATGCAAAATAATACAACTCAAATGACGGTGGTGGTGCACACGGCAACTTCTTGAGTAAGACGAATAACTGAACAAAAATAGGTCTCGTTAAATACTGACGTGAGAGGTAGGAGACAGCTGGAAGAACAATATAAAGATTCTATGTATTTATTGTCTGATAATCAGGCAGTGCACTGTTAGCATGCTAGTTATTGTTAGCTTTAAACTCCGATGTGGTCTCTGGAATTTGTGAAAAGCACTTACAAACTCATCGTGGTGAATAATTAGGATGTTCGGAATTCATAAGATAAGTGAGGAATAACTTTGGACCACTGCAAAATGTTTAAAAAAAAAATAGTTGTGCTAAGTTTTTAATGAGACAGCAAAAATCAGGTACAGCACCTTTAGTTATTTACTTTTAACTTCACAACATTAGTCTCTGAGATTGAGAGTTGCTTTTTCGTGGGATCTCAGGCCCCAGAGTTCTGGAGTTTTTTCCTTGCTGAGAGCAGCAGGGCTCGGGGACAGTTATCCATTTGCTTGTTTCCTGTGGATGTTGGTTAATCTGCTTTTCTTTTATTGACCGGTAACTGTTTTACTGTTGTATTTTCTAACTTTCTGTTGGTTAAATCAACTATTTTGTGAAGCCCTGTGAAGTGACTGCTGTTGTGATTTTAGGCTCTACAAAAAATAAACTGGATTGAATTTGAATCCGATTACATGTTTTAGTGTTGGGGAAACCAGAGCATCCAGAGGAAACATTGCGGATGCAGAGATAACATGCAAACTCTACCCAGAGTTAAATCCAGGACCTATCCGTGCCACCAAGCTGCTCAAATCTGAGAAGTCAATTTATAAAAACTACATAAATACTTAACACAAAATACTTTATTTTAAACAGTTTGCAGTGGTCCAAAGTTATTCCTCACTTACCGTATGCATTCCGAGCATCCTAATTATTCAGCACTGTGAGTTTATAAGCGCTTTTCTCAACTTTCAGAGGTCAGAATAGAGATTCTGTCATGGTAACAAAAAGTAGCATGCTAACAGTGCACTTCCTGATTTACGGTGTATAAAACACTTCATAATTAGATGCAGATAGCACACAGTGGTCTCATTTTTATCTTAAGAGCTGTTTATACAATATGTCTGTACAGGGGTAAATCCAGTTTTGCTCAACTACTCGAGCTCATAGTACTAAGAACTGAGTTCAAACATCAAGTGGTGCTTGGGAAGCTAAATGCATGACTGAACAAAGTGTTAAATGTAAAAGTAGCAATACCTAAAGAAACCAACAGAAAACTATAGCCCATATTTAAGGCCTCACCTCAGACTAGTATTGTCGTGATACTAAAATTTCAAATTCAATTTCAGTACTAAGGAATAGACATGATACTCGACACTCAATATCGATTCCGATACCACGATGATAATAAAAAATGCTCTTTCTTTAGACAAGAGAATGCCATTTTCAACATTAAATCAGAACTTTCTTACTAGTACTTTCTTTTATATTACCATGTGATTATATCTGTGTAATCCCTCTGTCGTCCAGGTAGGTTCCATCATGGTCCATGGGCGTGTACTAGTCTATGTGTCTTATACTTGTGAAAGATACAGTTCAAGATCATTCTAAAGCTATTCAGGAAAGCTTTTTCATTACTGTCCTGTGAATGTCACTTTTTTAGTATCGATACTTGTACAAATGAGTATCTACTTTCAATACAAGTTTTAGTATCGATTAGTATCAGATTTTCAATACTTTTGACAACCCTACCTGAGACACGGCCCTATATGTGACCTCTGTGTGCCTTAGCCTCAGCAGCAGCACCAGAACCTCTTTACCAAACCTCCACAGATAACGACCATTTTCAAAGTTTTAGGCCTAAGCGCTTGAGTCGATCGGCCGCGTTCTCCGGGGTTATTAGAGGAGTCTGTCTAATGGCTCTTTTAGAACCATTTCTCTGGCAGATGCTGCATGTTTAATGATCAGTGAAGTCCTCTGCTTTCCCATTAGGAGCACACAAAGCACAGACTGAGAGCATGATGCGGAGATGATCTGGCCTCATTAATGTATGCATCGGCCCATTCACCAGTCTGCTCCCAGCACATCAGAGTTCACATTTAAAACTTAACTGAAGTACACTCTATAGTAGACTCAGTAGTACATTGTCAACTTTGTCATGTAATCAGAGCTCCAAACACTGGATTTTTTTTCAACTACATAAATTCATAAATTCAACACTATAGACTTGTTAAGTGATGATGTCACTTCCGGTCCAACCAGAAGCTTCACAGATGATTTCTAGTTTTGTTTTTCTTCCTTATTCATCAAACAAGAGACAGTTACCTTTCAAATTGTATTAAATATGTAAATAATGCAGTAATAATCTCGTATAACAAAGGATTACCAGAACCACATTATGGACTGGGACGGAGCAAACATCATTAGGACAGAGAACAACAAGCATCGTTGCTGGATTAAGGAGGCAATTGAAATACGGAAACGTGCCCACAAGACTATAAACCGGGACGAGGGGCCTTTTTTACTCACACACCTGGGATATTGTCCTGAAGAAGTCGGCCTACAGATGGCGCTGTCGTCCTGCCTCCACCGTTCGGAAGACGGCGCCAAAACCTGTTTAAATCAGCTGACCGGACACGTCACAGCAACATCACGTGACCATTCTGAGGAAGAGCGCTAGTGAGCAGTCGAAACTGTCAGGTATGAAAAATAAAGGATTACCGGTCTGTATATACCTCACTAACTGCCAGTCACCACTAATACTAGATTAGCCTAGCCTAGCTTCTTACCTGAGCCTCCCTTGTACCACTTCCTGTCACAGATATAAACATAAATCCATTCTTATAACCTTGTTAGCATTAAACGACTATAATCCCTTTTTAACGTGAGATGTGTTATCACTAAACAAAGAGGAAATCGTAAACATGTTCATTGTTTTCAATCAGCTGATGGACCCGGAAATGACATCACACTTAACAACTCTATGAAGTAGAAGTGTAAATCCTACGCTGTACCTGATTTTTACTGTTTTACTGACACGCTGACAATACACTTCAAACAAATATCTTGAATAGCATATCTCCCCCAAATGTAGACGCGTTGCACATGTGAGGAAGAGATCCGGCTCCTCTGTTGGTCAGTGGAGCCTCTGCCTGATCCGTTGCATGTAAACAAACGTGGAGCTGGACTACAGCTGTGCTCAGTTCTTTTATAGATCTTCTTCACAACCCGCCCCACATGTGCGGCTTTGTTTTGTCCTGATCTAGTCCTTGTTTTGTTCCGATCTAGTCCAAGTTTAGTTTTGGGTTTAGTCCCAATTTTGATGTGATGAATGTGATTCTTGAAAAAACATATTGAAAAATGAAAAACAAAAGTAGTTCATTTTAAAAGGTTTGCAGTGGTCCAAATTTATTCCTCACGTTCACATTCCTAACATCCTGATTATCCACCGCAATGAGCTCACAAGCGCGGTAATGCTAACAACTAGTGCGCTAACTGGGCACTGCCTGGTTCTCAACTATACTACTATACTAACTATACTATACTGCATGGTTCTCAACTTTACCATATATTTGTACTGAGGCAGGACAAATTTTGCTCAACTACATGGACAAAAATATGGTACAGACACTTTAACTGCTCTGTAATGTTACTCCACAAACTTCTGCTCCTATATTCTGTAACATGACGTTGACTGTCTCTTGAGTCGTATATATATTAATGTATGAAGACATAAGACAAGCACATACATGTTCCCCACACATACTGGACATGACTGGACCATGTACTATTCAAAAGTACACGCATTAAGCACTGCATACTGCACAGAGCTGCTGTTGAGTAAGTCATCAGTGCCATCAGTAATCAGCTTTCTAATGAGGACGGCCCCACTCTCTCCTAAAGGAATGGTTGATATGCGCGACGTGAACAACTATGCTGAATTAACAATGTAAATGTATCATTTGCACATTAGAAACATGAGAGAGCGGGGAAAATTCCAGGACTTGTTAGACTAATTGAATTAGCAGCTCTGTTAATCATGCATAAATAGTGAGCGCACTCTAAGGACAGCACGTGGAATCAAGGTACACATTCTCTTTGGTGTCAGTCCCTCTTAGAGCCGCCAGCATCAGACGCTTTAGCAGTCTACACACTACTCAGGGTGTGTGATTTAAATCGCATTCATTCACATGAATGAATGGCTGGTTATAGTATCATTTTTTTATATTACAATTAAGAGCATATCATAATTTAGTCTTGCCACTTTTTAAGAAACTCAAAGTTCTTTTGAAATTTCTCACATTTTTCATTCACCTCTCGCTCAAACTCAGTAGCCCTAATGTGGCTATGACATATGGTTCTTTCTGACAAAACCGTTAAAATGTACTTATAGGCAGGGACAATGAACAGTCTTGCTCCATGGGATAGATGAAGGCTGAGTGACTAGTACTCACGCTTCACAGCAAGAAGGTCCTGGGTTCGAAGGGTCCCCTGTTTGGAGTTTGCATGTTGCCTGATCAAGTTAAGCTTAAGATCTGGAGATGGCTCCTCACTGGCTCACTGCTCTGGACAGGTTGCTCCTGCACTGGTTGAAGGATGGGTCAAATGCAGAGAAAAGAAAACATGGCTTTAATACTTTTAGACTGGCTTACCTTGCAAACATCAGTAGTTGCCGTGTCGTGCTAGTTGCGTGTGCTGATTTGCAGAGAAGCTAGCAGTAATAATTTATCTGTCTCAGCCTTCAGCGTCAAAGTGCTTACAAGGGGCAAATGTAGTGGTCAAACCTCACATCACGCTAATGTCTGAGGAAAGTAACATGTTACCCATTAACAGATGATTCATTTCATATTATTAAAGTTCTTAAGTTTGACTTGATATTTATTTTCATCAAAGCCTTTGACCAAATTTGTAGTGCAGTATTGTAGCGGTTGTTGTCTTGAGCAGTTGTATAGTTCAGAGTATTTTGGTCAAACAAATCCGCCTGTTTCTGATCGTCTTGCATGTTAAGCTCTTCTCACGTTTGTGTTTTACCCTGAATAGACCAGCGTCTCATATCACTGTGTCCACCTGGAGCGTCACATGTCTCTGCCTGGCCCTGTTTGGTGAAAAATAGTGCTGTACATTTATATCCACTGAAGTCACTGTTTGACTGCTTTGCATTCTCACCCCAAATGAAGAGTGCGAGTGAGGGGAGACGAGGCCTCTATTTTGGGACAGGACATGAGTTTTCTTGCCTGGTTCACACTCGATTTGAAATGTTCGTACACCTCTTTGGGTAGATCTCTATGGAAACGTGTGCTTTCGCTCAAAGTGTGAATGCAGCATAAATTGTGACAAAGGCGGGTGTCCATCTCCACTGGGCTCTTTCTAACTACTTCTCACAGTATTGTTTTGCTCAGAGAGTGTCCACGCCCCACCTCCTCTCCCTCTCTCTGTAGCCCGTAGCATGCCCTGGCTCGCCTTCTCGCCGACTTCCACCAAACAGCGAAGGCCGGGGCCAAAATAATTTGTATCTGTTCAATAAAACATTAAAAGCACCACGCCACGTCCTGCTCCTCCCCTCCCCTCCGCTCCCCTCCTCTCCTCTCTCTCAAAGGCCTTGTTAATGTTTCAAAAGTGCGCATAAGACGCAGCAGCCAGACGATTAATTTGAGAGATACCCACGGGCTACCTGCAGGATCCTCTTGCTCTTCTGTAGTGTTAACACTCCGTCAGACGCGCAAACCAGAGCGGAGGGCTGCCAGGCC
>KN468942.1:6607-27306 GCA_000787095.1 Periophthalmodon schlosseri | reverse complement strand
CGTCAGACGCGCAAACCAGAGGGGAGGGCTGCCAGGCCAAGGGGAGGGGGCAGAGGAGGGGGGTGAGGGGGGTAGAAGGAGCCTACAAAGTGTACCCTGCAGTCAAGAGAACTGGAGTGCTTTTCAAAAACACCCGTTTGATATGAGAAATGATGTGAATGTTGGGAAGCGAAATGGGTTAAAAGCCCTAAATGCAACAGTTTTTATTTGTAAGATGTGTGACGGCTCGGCTAACCGGTGCGGCGCTATGCTACCGTCATGCTAATTCCCACGCTTCATCTGTGCTAATAATATCATCAGCATGCTTATTTCCACAGTCATTAGCTCTATAATGGGAGAGGTGGCTTTATTTGTCCCTATGATTAATGATGGCCCGTTTTCCCACTAGTTAGCATAGCGCAGATCTAATTGGTGAACGATTTTGCACTGTACAAAGCTAGCATTGCATTTGTTGCCATTTTAGACAAAATTGTATTAAAAATGAAAACTGTGCATTGGGTAATTTAACGCAACACTATGTAACTGGAGATGGCAAGTCACTGGCATGATTTAATGATAAAACATACTTTGATACATTTTATGCCATAGTGTGAAAGATTATAGCCCAAGGAACATTTGCATGGAAACAAGCAGGGGGAGGCCTAAATAAGGCCAAATAAGAGTCAGGTTTGTGGAGATGCAAGCCCGCTCAAAGTAAGGACACAAGTTTTCAGTGCCATAAAAAAAACCAAAATGAAAAAAAAGCATGCTTTCATTTTTTTCTTTGGCTAAAAAGTTCCATACTGGGGCTTTAATAATATTAATTTGTTTCAGCTTTAATGTTTGTTGATTTGTTGTTCTTAAACTGTCCTTGGATATCTTGAAATTGTTATTATCATATCTCCAAACTAGCTTCAAGCCTAAGCTAAGATATAGCTTTCAAAATGTTTTATTGTTATCATGTTGTGAATCATTTAGTATTATAGATTAGCATTACTTTATTTCTGTTGCATTTTGTAAACATAGCACTGGCCTACTTTTCTCCTCTTCATCATAATCTTATCTGACCTGATTAAATTCAATTAGATTCAAACAAGCCTTCAAGACCCATCGAACCCCCTCTCGCTCCTTTACATGCTGAGTTGCATAAAAGCCCTGCTGAAATATTAACGCTAAACGCAGCAAATATTCCTAATGCGGCCGCGGAGAGGTCAAAGGGCGTCGCTAGGAACAACAGCCTATCAAAATTCATGATAAATTCTTCAACGCCGAGACTTAAATGTGCTGTAACATCATGTTCTGGTATTGACACGAACTGGCTGCCCGGGTTATCCTGCAGTTCCTCATTCTAAAACAGTTCTAAATGCTGAGCTATGCGAACCAATAGCGATGCATTCATTTTAGATAAATAGTTTAAGCAGCACTGAATAAATCATTTATTTAAACTCATAAATAATTTCATCCAAATATCCCCATAGCCCTTTTTTGCCTCATTGTACAACGCTTTCTGCAAGACGGTCGCTCATTTATTTTAAAAAATCACACCATGTCTCTTGTAAATATGTATACTGGTCTTATTTATTTTACAGAGCTGATCTAAATTTTTCATCCACAGCATAAAGTTGTATTTGTTTCCGAGGGCATGATAGCATGAAATAAATATGGCGCTCCCCCAGTTTCAACATATTGGAGGTTATTAATTTTTCACAAGAAGCAGATTTTGTACATAAAGCCAAGGCCTAATTTCACTGCTGCGAAAGCACATGGAAATGAGTGAGGAGCAGCGGGTGCAGTTGAGGTACGTGGCTGGGGGGGGCGCAGTCTGCACGGTACCATATGGTGACAAACCTGCCCCGTTCTAGCCCTGAGCCAAGGATTTACCGCGGATTGCTTTGGTAAATATTGCTCTTTTAACTGTAGCAAGAGGCACAAGCTAAAAGGGAGGATTAGTAGTTTGGAAGTGAAGCTAATGGTCTGAAGCAAATGTATGTAAAGTGGTGCATTTTCGTAATACAAGATGCGTAACAGAGGTCAGTCGGTGTTCTATTTGCAGCAAGTCCCAAAAGAAAAACAAGAAAAATGGGTTTGCACGTTTTCCAAAATATAATTCAGTTACCTTGCTGGATATCTGTGAGTCAGTGGAATATATGGGGAACTTATGTCCGAAGATGGTACGGCGGCACAGTAGGTTTCCTCTGGGCACTCCAGTCTGCCCCATCAATCCAAAACACAATAGGTCAAAATCGCCCAGCTCAGGTAGTTCTGACCAAGCCTACAACTCAAGATCTGGAGATGGGTTCCTCTTGACAGGTTGCCCCCGCAGCACTGAACAATGGGTCAAATGCAGAGAATTTCTCTCACAAAGGATCAACAAAGTACTGTAAGGCTAATCTTGCTTTCCTCTCCTTAGAGCAAGTTACAAAATAGATAAAAATATTAAAAAAAACATCAATGTTCTTTATATTTGCTCTCTCCTCCCTGGCATAGCTATTACCATGAACATAAAAAGTAATGTAAAATGAAGTTAGCAACTACACAGCAGCTGTTTAACACTGACTGGAGCTAATACAATACTTACAGAAGCCCAAGAGTCTTCACATATGGAGTTGTACATGAGCAGTTGACTTGAGTGCGAGCGAGTGGGAGGACGTGTTACGGTACATTAGGGCTTAAATGTGGGTGCTACTCTGAGACACTGAGACGTGTTCAGTTTTCATACGCAATATCGGCGTTGTATAGGATCCACACAGACAGTGAGTGGGCCGCAGGATGTACCGTCAACAATACTGCCCCCCAGACAGACATAGCATCCATTTGACCGACTCATGTCTGCTACGGCTGCTGCAAATTACAAACTGTTGAACTCTTATCAACTATGTGTGTGTGGAAACTGCAGGCTAAAGCACAGCTCAGAGAGAACTTTGACTGGCTCTAAGGAAAGACTGGGGGAAGATGTAACATAGACAGAAGTCAGTCACAGCTAGCTTTAGCATTTGAGAGAGAGAGCCGGTCGTGTTTAGCCTAATCTTAAAATGGTTAGCCTTGGTCAAAAATGAAAATTGGGATTGATGGTTTTGTTTGAACAGACAAGAGTTCAAACATTTAAGTGCTTTTTTGTACTAGGTTCAACAGTACATTTGCCTGGCAATTCCAGAATGATTTCTCTGTGTATTTTTATACAGATTGACATCAGTCTGGTTCCCATGTCCTCCGTTGCCTCTCATACCCTGTCAAATGTGATCGTGCAATCAGATCCGTTTTTTCAGTGACACATGTGAAACAAAGGAGCCCATTGGTCACTTATGATTTACAAATAAAATCAAATTCATCTCACCTCAGATTAGCAGAGTTTAGTGCTTTTACCCATTGATTCTGCAGAAATCCACTATGTTTTTCAACCCTGTGATTTTTTTTCCTTTATTTTTTCCGATTCGGATAGACCATGCCTGTCCCCGATTGGCTAATCCACCTGTCAGTCACGGCCATTTGAAAATGGGGAGATTTACCAGTGACCAGACTCACATCTTCGTAAAGTATAGAAGAAGTGTGTATTTTGGATTCCAGGCAAACAATACATGGAAATAGCGTAGAAAAAACACTCTTTATGCAAGACTCAATTCATAATGAATAAGAATAATTTGATAAGAATGATTCAGGCTTTGTAACTACTTAATTAAGTGGTTATGGTTTGGAGTTAGGGTTGTATAAGTATAAACCTAAATCACTGAATGGATTGTTTGTTCATTATGAATGAAGTCTTCATTAATGCTAATTAAGGTGTAGATATTTTAAAGTGTTACCTAAAAAAGTACTTCAGTTCAATGTAAAACAACACAAATTTGCTCTAAGAAGGATCAGCGTTAGCATTAGCCAGGCATTTTAGAATTTTCACGCCAAATTTACATCATGAATATTTGGAATGCGTTGCGTGTGATTATCTAGATACAGCCTGTCTTTGTGTTTATTTCATTTGTGTGCTCTAATCATGACGGATTGTTACAATAAATACAACATAATGACACAATTCCACAGGCCACAGTGGTTAGTGAGAGTTACTGTTGAAGCTGCTGACCTGCTGACCTGGTATTTAGGGCTGGACAATATGAAAAAATCATGCAACGTATATATTTTTGACACAATAAGTTCACAACAAAATGCTGTAGTTGTCGAACTGTCAAATGAAAACTTAACAGAGACTAAGCCAAGATCAACCAAAGACTAAATTATGAAGGAAAATTTTACACAAATTTCATACAAAAACTGTACATTTCTGTCATCTGTAAAATCTTAGTGTTATGACAATATTTAGTTTCTTGGGATTATGATTTGTATAGCTGGCTAGTGTTGTTGGCGGTGCGATTTCAGCTCCCACAGATGAATGCTGTCGTTGTGTACTTGAGAAGACACCTAACCCACCTTGCCCCCCAGTGTCTGCGTACACTGGTGTATGAATGTGTGTGTGAATGGGTGAGTGGTTTCTTGATGTAAAGCACTTTGAGTGGTTTGTAACCATTAGTAGTTCTATTGCAATGGCTATATTATTATATTATTATAAAATATTCCAGGGTTTCAGATGACATCACGGCATTATATTCACCTTACTCCGGAAACTGCTGTGGGCGCTGCCATTGTCATTCAGGTTGTATTACTTTGCATGGGGCTCCCGATCTTGACAGTAAATAAGTTCTATAGGGACTACAGAGCCGTTTTAACGCCTCCCAGAGAATTGATGCAGTGTTTACTTGTTGTTTACACATGAACATTGAACATTTCACACACATGAACCTACTTTATATCATATTTTAGCAGCAAAACGTTTCCCAAATTCCCCATTGAAATGAATGGGTTTCCTGCTTAACCAGAAGTACCACCACAAAGAAAGCGCAGTTTAGTCACATTTATGGCAAAAGTGGGCTGGGCAGAATAAGGTCAAAAGGCCAAAAATATTTAATACAGATGGAGTGCAGCTAAAATTCATTCCAACGTAGATTTAGTTGTTTGGTCTAATCACTAATAGAAAGGATCAGGTTTGTGATATTTCTTATGAAGGTACTGTGGAATCAATAGGGAAAAGTGGCACTTGCCCACACCTGGGAGTATCATATCATCCATATGAAAAGCACCAATATATATACAAATGTTTTGAAATGTGTTGTTAAATAATCTTATATCTAATGTGTGTTTTATATTCCACATCTGCCATAAAGCCTCCAGTATGTGAGCTGTGGTGACTCACTGAAGCTGTTGGTATTTTCCCTCACAGAGCGCTCCTTCTGCCTGGCTGGCCCTGGTTTACAGTAGAACAGTGCTTTTGACAGATATTGATTGGCCTCTAAATGATTGAGTGGTGGGCGTCTCAGATGTGTGCGCCGGTACTTGTGTCACTTGCACTTGTGGCAGACATGAGCACAACATGTGGTTTAGGATAGAATAGGCAGAAAAAACACATATGATCTCATCAGACTGTAAAGAGTTTGAAATTGGCGCGGTGGGCAGCTGGTGGTAGAGCCTACTTGTCATGCAAATGCTGTTATTTATGTCATGGTTTAAAATGAATATCTTTAAAGCCCTACAGTGTAACTTTTTAGTGACCAAATAAACGAGAATTAAAGCATGTTTTTCATTTTGGATGTTTTTTATTGCCTCCTCCTGTTTGTCTCTGGAAATGTTGTTCCTTTGGCTATAATATACCACAGTATGGCATTAAACTTATCTCCATGGAGAATGTTCCGAAGTATGGTTTTAACTTTCTGTTTCCATGGAATTATGCAGGTAATGTGCCACTTTGTGTTGTGATTGTGTTGATTTAATAGTACTAGACATATTAACGTGAAACAAAAACTGGCACAAAGTTAAAAATCTACTCTGTTAGCACAAATGAACAAAAGATATATATTTTTTTTTCATTATATTCATAAAAAAATGGAATCAACGAGCATGATCATTCATTGCTGGCTTTATAAAAAAGCATTAAGCCCAAAGGTAAAACACAAAAACCAATCAAGGTTGTAGTAGCTATGTTTTTGTCTTGTTTTTTTTTTATGTCAGGCACCTTCTTGTCTCCATGGAGATGTTTGGACTTAAACTAATCTGTACACAGGGAGACAAGCAGGTGACACCACCGGTTACTGCTCAGATCTGTGGAGAGTTGACCCTGCTCACAGTATGAAGACATGGTTTCGCACACCTGTAACAAAATAAATCCACAATAGATAAGCGTGATGCCATATTGTGGAACATTCCAGAGAAAAGCAATAACATCTCCATGGAGACAAGAATTGCGGATCCTCCACCATAAAAGTTAAAAGGTGCACTTTTAATATATCTTTCTTAATTGGGATCGGCCTATTTGACAGCATCAATTTGTACAAACAGTTATGCAATCCATGGCTTTCAGAATGATGAAAAGTTAGGACCGTTGCCATAGCATTTACCAATTCAAAACAAAATATTATATCTTTGGAATGCTTAATGGAAACTGGTCATTGGAAAGTGAACCCCATGTATAAACCAATAAGATTCCATACATGTTACTGTATTCACTCCATGCACAGTGTAAGCTCTTTCAGGCAGCTCTTTGTATCTGATAGGCTAGATGTCAAGTATTTTAAGTTGAGGGCGCTGTGGATGACTGGAGGATATTAGAAAATGAATGATCCTGTAAAGTACATTTTTATGGCAGTAAGAAACTGACACATTGATTAATCAGCCAGAAGGTGTCTGCTTGTAACGAATATCAATTAATTTTCTACATCCAGCCGCAGTGGAGGAGGCGTCATTAAAATGAATGAGGAGACCTTGACTTAGCAAATCCAACAAACACGCAGCGAGCCCAGCGTGAGTGCGGGAGGGAGGGGGAGGGAGAGGGGGTCACCTGACGGAACTGCAAAAAAACAGTTATTATGGGTTAAAATGACTTAAATGAACGATGATTATTTAGTGTGTATCATTTTGGCGATGTACATGTGACTATAGATTGTATTTGACTTGTTTTAAAGAACACATATTATGCAAAACTGACTTCTTTAACTTTTAACCATGTTATACTGTCGTCCCCTCATCAAAAACATACCTTTTGTTTCATTCACGCTTGTTTAATTAATGAATTAATCCAAAGTCATCTGCTCTGTTTGCATTTGTTCAGGTTTGTAGCGTCACAGATAAAACTACAGGCTTCTTCTACAGTTTTTAAGCCCATAAACTATCACCAGACTTGTTACTTTATTGCAATGTTTTCATTAATATTTGGGTAATATTCCCCTTTTTATACAATCAAAACATCACTTTTTTAGTTATTTTGGTTTAAAGTGCACTTCAATAATATTACAGTATCACTATAAACTAACAGAAAAGGAAATAAAAACAACATCTAACTGTTGTAAGTAGGCTTCTATGTTCAATAATTTTAATGAGCATATTACATTTATGCTTTGGTCCAGCAGATAATAAACTGAGGCTACCCCTGTAACTTACACCCAAGTTTACACCAAGTTAAGTCATTATTTACTCTGAATTTTGGTCCATATAATGCCATTTTAGACCCCGAGTCCAAGTCTTGGTCTAGTTGTACGTGTAAAAACAAATATTTGAAGTGTTGTGAAAAGCTTGCAAACCAGTGATCTAGACTTAATTCATTAATAATATCCTGTCGAAAACCTTCTCCAGTCAAAATTAATATAATATTTTCAAATCATTTTATCTTCCATCTCCCTTTTTTTTTTTTTTACAGTGCACAGGTCACATGACTGCCCCCCCATCCCCTCCCTCCACATCAAACCCACACACTGGGCTAATTAGCAGCAGCACCAGCGCTCGGGGCCACGCTGCACTCATCTTTATTTACCTCTTTAATGAAGCCTAATCATCACCTTAATTCCCTTTTAAAAGGACAAAGCAGGGAGTAACATGAGCGCACTGAACGCTCGGATGATCTGAAAAGGAGCCTATTTTTATATACAGCTGCTGTGATACCATGGACTACAAACGCTGCAATTTACAGGGGTTCACACTTGACCATACTTATGGGTAAACCTGTGGGTCAGATGGTAGTTAAAGAGAAAGACGACAGTGTTGTTTATTAAATCATAAATCAGGATTATTGTTAGTGTTCACACCATGTCAAAATCTGGACTAAGATATGAACAGCTGGACTTTCAATTCAATATGATATTATAGCATTTAAAACAATTTCAGCTGACCAAAGTGCTTCACATAAAAGTCAACAAAAAACAAATATACAGATAACATGATACATAGGAAAAGAACAATAAAACACCAAGATATCCTGTCTATCTAGTATTAAATGCCAGCTAGAAGAGGTGGGTTTTCAGTCTAGTCTTGAACTGCGTCAAAGACTGAGAGGATCTGACAGGCAGAGGGAGGCTGTTCCATAGTCTGGACGCTGCCACAGACCAGGACTAGAGCAGATCTAGGACAAGACCAAAGTGTTCGATCATCATTAGCTTCCTCAAAGTCCGTCCACAGCTCTGTACCTATTTGTGAGTATTAAAAAGAATTCTGACTCTAGATCATAGACTGTAAATAGAAGTGGACTAAGGGAGTGCGAACTCACCCATAGCAGCTCTATATTATTTGGAATTACAACTGCGAGTATCATAGCAACCAAAGAGCCAATCCGGTGCAAGACTGTTGAAGGTAATGCCCCTTCCCGCCTGTGCCGCTGGTTTAACAGGGAGCGGGCGCTTAGCAACACTGTCAATCAAATCTGTTGCTAAAGCTAGTGGGAGCGACCTTGGGGAAAGAAGGAGCCTGATTTGTCTATTATTAATGTTCATATCTTGATTTACGGACACAATAGCAAAATAAAAATACCAGGGTCGTGTAGAGCATTTACAGAGAGAGGGAAAACAGTTTTTCAATACAAAGTGAATTGGAGCTGATGTCCATGGAGCTCTATGGAGCTCTATGCTCTAATTGTAGAGCTCATTTTTCAACAACAAAAAAAACCCTCATAAATGAATATATGCTGCTTGCTACAGTGAAATGCCACAATGAGCAGTTTTAGATCAATGTTCTGGTTTACAGTGAACAAAATGTAAAATAATGATAGTTTCATTCTAGAAAAAATTTTAAAAAAATTTAAAAATTCAAAAATAGATATTTGGCTGAGATATGAGTCTTGGTATGGTGACCATTTTTGGACATTTAGTACTTTTTATTATTTACTTATTTAGTAGTTGAACAAGCATCAGTTGGACTCAAACAGTCGCAATTAGATTTGGAGTGAGTCTCACTAAGTCCTATGGATACTTCAAGTAAATCTAAGGATGTCCAACAAATATACTCTGGTGCTTTAACGTGTTCCACAGCTGCCCCGGGGCTGACTGACTTCACATGTGGCTTCCAATTTGTGCCAACAGCATCTCTCAATCACAATCACTCACTTATAGTCAAGATGGGATAACTGACATGGTACAACAGTAGAATATGTTTGACAGAGCAGGGTTGAAGTGTCAAGCTTGTAGTTATCAGACATCCCTGAGCCACAGCCCATTTTGGCACAGGACACTGGCTTGTTATATATGGAGCTAGCTTAAAGTGTTCTAATACATGAAAGTAGTAAATAATGGAATCATGAATATGTGAAATCATTTGCAATATGTCCTTTAAAAGGTGGGTCAAGGTACACTGTGTAACTTTTCCAGTGGAAGGTACGCAACCTGCTTGTTCTGATGGAGATATTATCACTGTGACTGGAATGTTCCACAGCATGGCATTAAACTTATACCTAGTCCTCTCCAAGTCTTTTTTTATTGCTCCAAAACACCTTGAAAAACATGAATTCTTACTGTGAGCGGGGTTGCCTCTCCACAGATCTGACCTATAACTTGGCCTAATGGTGTCACCTGCTTGTCTCCATGGAGATAGATATGTTTAATGCCATACGGTGGAGCGCTGAAGGTGTAGCAATAATATTTCCATGGAGACAAACAGGTGACGTGCCTTTAAATTAAAAAAAAAAAAAAGGTTTTCAAATGTCAATACTAAGTGCACCAACTTAAACAGGTCAGATGATCATTATTCAATTGTCTGCACTGCTGTATCAGGTCTTGAACCACCTCTGGCTATGTTAACATTTTTGTTTTTTTGTTCACAAGACACAAATTGCTGTTGACTCTGTATTGACAGCACTACACTTATATCCTCCTCTGGCCTTTTGCACTTGCTTCTATGCATTTGGATACCTGCTAGGCTACGGCCGAGCCTTCCCAGCATGCCCTGCTCTGATTGTTTAAGATGGGCTTAAGGTTGCGTCTTGGGAACACACTGGCTTTTCCAAACAATCTCAATTAGACGGTGGAGCGGTCCGTTGGGTAAGAGGTGGGTCACTAGGGGGCGCTCACCTCCATCAGCCTGACAGCACAGAGAAGAGGAGGCCAAGCTGTTTTTCAGGACTGGAGCACCGGCTGTGTCGGTCTCACCTCTCAGTCGACCCCTGTATTACTCCAATATGCTGCCTAAAGAATGTGCCCTGTCCACTCACAATAGCAGGGATACAAAGGCAAAACTAAGGTGCTGGCCTGATAAGCTGGGCAAGTACGGGAGTAAGTCATCTTTTTTTGTTACTATACTGTTTGTATGTTAGACAAAAATAAAATGAAAGGTGTTGTATGCAGTTTTTAGGAGGTTCTGCCACATCCTTGTCTCCATGGAGATGCTTTGCCTGGAATGTTCCACATTAAACATGTCTATCTTACATTTAGTCAAGTACAAGTGTTTATATTGCTCAAAAATACATGGAAAAACATGCATTCTACTGTGATCGGGTTCACCTCTCCACAGATCTGACCTGTAGTTCTATGTCATACTCTTTACATGCAAAGTGATAAAATCTCCATGGAGCCACGCCACCTGTATGACCCTCGACCATAAATGTTACATCGCACACCTTTAAATAAAAAATAGGATTGGTGCATTCACATACACCCTATAACATTCAAAAGACAGGATATTTTGTTTTAAATAGGCAATCGCTATGGCAACGACCCTAATTTTTCATCATTCTGGACACAGCTATTGATATGAATGTAATGGGTAGTGATGATTTTGCTTATTAAAAATATATATAGAAATAAATATGATTACTCACATCACAGACCTGGTCTATGGCATCTACATTGGCACTGGTTTCAAATAGAATTATCTTGTTTATCCATGTTGCCATTTTAAGGAATAACTAAATAGCTTTTTTCAGCCTCTTCTCTCATGTACAATGGCCACTGGAGGAGGCTGGAGGAGCTTGGATAATTGCACTCATCCAACAGGCAGAATCTTCCTTCTTCACTAGCGCACTACTTACTTTGATGTTTGCTTTAAGAACATGCCTGTGCTCCTGAGATACAAATGACGATAATCAGCCCAAACAAGCACAGCCATAATAATTATAATACTATTAAGGATACAGCATCAAATACATGCCAGTTCATATATTATTCTAAGTGCTTTGGCATTTTTAACTCGGATAAGAAGTACATTTGGGTGTTCTTCTCTTGGAATGCTTTGCTATATAATGTAAGTCTCCATAATTTTGAAATAAGTCTGTTATGAATCCAGCCCTGCAATTTCCACGTGGCCTTTTCTTCTGCAGGTTTAAGCATTAAGGCAATCCAAATAAGCAGTAATAAAAGCTAGTATTTCTTCTGATTCGAGCTACAGTTTCTCTCACAATATCAGCACCAATATGTCCATTACACATCTGGTGTTATTCTACTTAGGGCTCATCACTTGAATCCAGTCGCCAAGTTTGATTGCCATGTAGAGGTCTGCAGATCGCGCTAGCACAGAGCAGCTATTGAGGACATAAATACAATATTATCAGCGATATCCAACCGTCAATATGGACACACCTCTTTCCATCTATACATGTAATATATGCTTTGGTCCTTGACTGAGGGCAGGACAATAAAGATTACTCAAACATGCATGGCTCATTCTAAATACAACATAGAGGAGCCATTTGGTATAAAAAAACAAAAAAACAAAACGAAACAAAAAAACAAAACTACTGTACTCACTACTGTAATATTGTTATATTTGTGGTGGTTATGAGGTGGGAAAAACTGTTCCTTGGTTTTGATCTGGAATTCAATAGATCTGTTTCAATTCTTAAGTTGTTTTATATCAATATTGCGGTTTAAAATGAACAAACTGTAAAATAATAATATTCGTGTGCCATAGCCTATTAATGCAAGTAGTTAAATATCAGAGAAAAAGCATGATTCTTCTTTCATATGGCAACTGTGCAAATTGACCATCATTATTCATAGCACATAACATACATACATAGTGTAATATTTGACATTGATCTTAAAAGTTATTGTTCAGATAACATTACTCTGTGACAAGCTGACAAGTCTTTTATACTGTACATTCAAATAAAGCCAAAAGTTCAAGTACTCAAATGCCATTATAAACATCTCCTATTGTGTACAGGCTGAACTTCCTGGGGCCTGACAGCCTTATTCACACCATCACTTACCTCCTTAAATCATGTCTCCTGCCCCCAATCTCCCCGGCTTCCCTGCACCTCGCACCACCAGCAAAAGGTATATATTTTTATGACATCTATCATTGGTGAAAATCCGCAGACAATAACCGCAGCGTTGCTCTCACACATGGCGGGCACTGGCACCTCTTGATACTGCGCTTGTTTGTGTGTCCCGCTCCTAACCCCCTCCTCCTCCGCCATGGCTGCTGAGGGCCCAGTCGCACCTACCACAGTGCAAAGCCATCCTAAATAAGCACATACTTTAGCTTGGGTCTCGGTGGTGTAGAAAAGGATCATTATTTTGGAGGTGGAGAAATCCCACTTTGACAGATGGAGGCACAGGGCTGGCGTGCCACATAACAAGATCTCAGAAGAGTGAACGGGCCGATCCTTACATATCAAAAGTGCAGCCCAGAGGATTGATTTTGTTTTGCTGCGGCAGGTGATGAGTCTATTCCACTGAGTAAAAGTAAGGACAAAGGAGCGATAGGTGCAGGGGGTGTTTGTAGTGGTCCATAGTGAGAACAAATGGGATGTGGAACCGTGGGTACCTAACCTGGCTCACGCCAGATTGATATGTGTTGCACTTTGATATGAGTTCAACACATTTATCAATCTGAAATGGCTCTCACTGAAAGCGATCGTGAAAATGTGAAATGTCACGTCAAATATTTGAATCTGAGTGGTCAAAGCAACACAACAGCAGAACTAGCCAAGAAATCAAACTTTTGTTAAATCCAAGAGAAAGAAAAGCACAGACATCTTCCCTGTCCACAAATGCACAAAGCGCTTTCCTCTGCATGTTTTTCACTAACAAAATAGTTCATATTTTTGCTAAAATTGGGCTCCATTATACATAGGTATATTTTGGCCTAGGCTAGTTTATACTCCGGGCATATTATGGTCTAGGTCAGTTCATACCAGGCCAGATTATAACCCCATGATAACTTTTTCCTGAGGTAAGTTTTGTCTGGTAAGTAAAATATTTTTTTTGTAATCAGGGCTCCTAGTGGTTTAAAATGCCAATACTGTCGAAACAGAACCTGAGAGCATCATAGCATAGCTCATATGGATTCATTGCAAACTGGTTCCAGTCATCATCTACTTTTGTATGTTAAATGTTTATATATTTGTAAATAAACCATTACTATTTTGAATAGTAAGGCTCTTACTTGATTTGAATATGTTCCCTCACTGCCAGGTAGTGGTGCCTGTACCTGGAAGTCAAAGGTAATTTAATGTGTGTTTTCAAAAAACAACAATCGATCATTACAGCTCATGGAAATAGGCAACATTATTATTTATTTAGTTAACAAGCAAGTTAGAAAAGTTTAATGCCACACAGTTCTAGGCCTTGTTAAAACTATATATTTTTTCTATAATAAAATTAAACATTCTAAAAACATTCTAAAAACAATCTGACATTTTCACACATTTATACTCTCCTCTGAGAAATATTTAAAAACAAGATGTTTCCTGCTCAAAGCATGATTGCGTGGCATCAGTCCCCGCAGCAGCTGGTGGAGTACCAGGTAAGACAAGTCAACATTGAACCGTTAAATGCAATTTCTACACTGTGCCCACTGTCTACTTTTGTTAATGGCATTTCCCAACTTCTTATTACAACAATTAGCATGTGTCTAGCTTCACTGATAACACCGATGTCTTCCTTCTTCCCACAGCCAGTGTATGCGGCCCAGTCTGCCCCCTTCACTGTTGGCACACAGGACACTGTGGCCTTTAGGACGACTGTCCCCTCTGTGGTGGAGACTCCACTCAGAAAAGAGGGACTAAATGTCACTTCAACAGTGACCCCAAATGTGCTCTTCCCCCGGCCAAGCGTGAGCCTGTCCAGGTACAGAGGAGAGGTCACAAGAGACAGTGTCCATCTGAGATGACTTCTGACCTGGAGTGTGATCCTCCACTTACCAAACAGTCCAGTGGAGTGTCACTTGGCAGGTAGGTTCAGCTGTAAATTATGAGTAAAATATAATCAATTAGATAAGTCAAATAAAAAGACTAGTGTTGTCTTTTCAGTAATACAACTTATTCTTGTATCTTTCCAGTGACAAGAGGAAAGTCCAGGCAAGAAAGAAAACAGCCCAGGACAGAGTTAAGATCCAAGTCCAGCATCTCGTCCAGATTCAAGCTCAGAGAGCAGACCAGAAGGTTCGGAAAAACCTTCAGGACAAAATCACGGAGATCTTCGTGGGGAAAGTACTGGGGGGATCTCCAACAAAAAGCTTTAGGACAATATCCACACCATAGACTTTGAGAAAGTCTTGGACAAACTCACAGTCCAGAACATGATGGACAACAACAATGTGGAGAGGAGAATCCTCCAGAGAATACTTCTGTGCCAAAACCACGGCAGATCTGAGGACAAGACCCAGGACATGATCCAGAGGCAGGACAAAGTCCAGCAGAAAGCCCACACCTCAGTCCAGCAACAGGCCCTGGTTCAAGTCCCACAAAAAGTCCAGGAAGAGGTCCAAGTTGAGTTCCAAATGAATCTTCTGGACACCCCTCAGGACAAAGTCCAGTGCCAGGTTTTTGTTCAGGACAAGATTCAAAGTAAAGTCCTGGAGGAAGTTGGCCTGAAAGTAGAGATCCAGCGCCAGGTCCAGGTTCACAACAAAGTCGAGGAGAAGGTGGAGATGGACAAAGTTCAGGAGAAAGTCCACCTCAAAGTCCAAAACAAAGTCCTGGGGAAAACCCAGGACAAACTGCCGTGCATACATCAGGGTCAGCTCAAGCGTCAGCCCAAGTGTTACCATCTCAAACTACTGCACCCTCGCATGGCTGAAGAGATCTGAGACATCTTGCAACGTTAAGCACAATGGCCCTCATTTATCTACATTTTGGTGATAAGGGTGTATATTTGTGCATATGGCCAGAGGGCACATGGTATTTTATCCATGTAGGTGTGGAATACAGCAAAATGCTGCATATTTTTTTAAATATTTTTTTTACATTAAAAAGAAGAAATATCTTCTTTTTATTGTAATTCTGCCAAACCCATCCGGACCAGAGTCCGCAGCCCTGCAGTCTCGCATTCCCCAGATTCCGCACACAGGGCATGGTAAAAAATGAAGATATGAGATTGACAAATAGATGGGTATATTCTGGCCCAGAAGGGTATAGGGTACTTTACCACCCCGGGTATACCCTGGCCTAAGACAAACTATACCCAAGGTTAGTCTGGGCAGGGATTAATCTGGCCCATTACACCAGGTTGAAGCACCATAACATCTTCACGGCCTACAGCAGCCAGTAACCAGAAGAAATTAAGTGTGGTTCTTTACCCCAGAATGCTACATTATCTAAATCAGGAGTTCTCAAACCAGGGACCCCTTATAGAAAAGCTAAATTTACAAGGATGCCCTCACGTCGACTACTTAGGTTTTTAAGCAAACAAATGGATTAAAAAAAATATAAAGCACTTTCAATCAGACAAAAGTGGTATTTTTATTCAAATAGCTTAACATGCAGAAGTATATTTGCCACTTTTCAGCAATATTGAAACTTCCACAACAACTAAATATTGCAAATGCTTTTTGTGCCAAATTTACAGGCCTCCTGCGAACAGGCTGAGTTAACTTTCCCAAAAGGTGCTGTCTATACAAAATATTGGCAGAAAATTGAACAACATAATGTGTTAACATATTAGCCGTAACACAGCCAAAATATTTCCCAGAGTTTATGAAACAAGTCAAATCAAATAAATCTCACAAAACTAATAAGATGGATGAGCCCGCCTCTGGCTTCACAGTCTCCTGATTCTTGGAGCAATGGAGGACAAACAAGCTCTCAGATCATCTTTTACATGCAAACGTGCCCTGTATTTGTTCTCCATTGCAGTCACGGTGGAGAAGGATGACTCGCATAGGTAGGTGGTAGGGAAGGGGAGCAATATTTGCACAGCTTTAGTAGCCAATTCAGGATATTCTTGTGTGAGCGAGAGCCAAAAGTTAGCAGGACCTGTAGAAATCTGGCTCTCAATGTCCTGTCACAGGATACTTCGAGCAGCTGTTCTTCTGTCTTACCTGTAAGGCTGTTTGCTGTTAATCCAGGTGCAAAGGGACTGTGCACCCAGTCCCAGGCATCAGTGTTCACATCAGTAAATTACGAGCTGGGTACGAACCTCCGTCCTTGATACGTGGATGCGAATAATGTGGGTCTGTTTACAAACGTCATATTTATATATTCAACATAATTTGTATTTAATGTTTGTTCATTTTTATTGACTTAATAGTCATTTTATGATATTATATGGAACTTGAAAAATAAAAACATAAAAATAGTAATATATTTTTTTTTGATTAATATCCTCAAAAAAATCATGGACCACCTATTGGTGTGCCACAGACCCCCGGGTACGCGGACCCCACTGATCTACATTCCATGGTCCGTTATAAGGATTAAGTAACGAGGAGGCCTGTGTTACACAGTATTTAGGCTTCACCTTAGAAATGTGCTACCTGTTTGCCTCCATGGACAGGTTTTTGCCTGCCTGTTTTTGGTTTAAGACTATATTCAATTAATCAAGTGTCCTCATTGCTTAAAAAAACAAAAAAAACCAAACATGATTCTTACTGTAAACAGAATTACGCATCACTCTCTGAAGGGATGTACTAAACATTGTGCTCCATAGTGCAGATCTAGGGTGGACATTCACACAACCTGTGTCATATGTGCCAGGCCAGAGACTCTCCACAGACCCAAATACATAGTTATGGTGGTCATCAGTCTGTACCTATGTGACCCTCCGCAGACTCCAGCGCGCCCAGTCTGTAGGCCATCACCCCGCACGCTTCACATCTGATTAATGTCTCATACAACAACCCTCTTCCTCCTCCCTACTCTCCTCCCCTCCTCTCCTCCTCCGCTCACCTTCAGGATCCAACTGTCATCACATGTGATGGCTGTGTTCTCTGGGTTGCTCCCAGGAACGCACTTTGACCTTGTGCCAACACCACCTCCATGACCCCAAAGCTCCTATGCTCATTTGATAATTTGTCTGCCATCAAGGTAACCAGGTAACCTAGCTTTTTATATAATAACTAGCTAGGCAATTTGGAGGTAGAATGCAAAAAGTGACTTCTTTAAGTTGGCACCTGGTTTTCAGTAAAATTAAGTACATATTTAAAGTGTCACTAACTTGTCCCTGGCTCCTATGGCTTTACTAATATTCACATAGACTGATTTTTTTGTGCACAGCTTTTTCAGAAGCAGAGCAAACTCACTCTCATTCCAACATATAACATACAACATATCAGGCTCTTTCCACGAGTGATAACATGTTTTCATCTCAGAGGCAGACTTTGCACCGGTCTGACTATGTTCTAAAGTGCTGCTTATACAATTCCTGGGGAACAAAGAAAAAAAGAAATAAAGTAAATCTTTTGTTTTTACAAGAAAAAAAAAACATGGGTAGCATTGCTTTAATTGTAGAAATGTTTGATTATGCATTTTGATCATTTTGAGGGGGGCACTAGCCTCTCCTAGATAGCTCCCCCAAAGATGTTTGCCCCACTTACACAGCACTTCCAATCTTGACTAAAAATGTTGTTCAAAGGGAGACTCCAATAAAAAAAGAATTCCATATTAGCTTTTATAAATCACTACAGGGTGCTAACTACATATAAATTTGTTTAAAACAGCAAAGCAAACATGGTGTGTGGGGGGGGTGGGTGGGGGGTATGCTCCACTGTTAAAAGGCTCTAAATGAACATGTTAAGTGAGCACCCACATTGAAGATCTGAGCACCCCCTTACCTCCTCTAACCAAAAATATCTGGTGCCGCCCCTGCTCACAGTATTTCAGAGCAAAAAACACAAAATGAAAAAAAACATGTTTTTATTTTAGTCTAGTTTTGGCTAAAAAGTTACATATTGTGGCTTTAAAGCACATACTTTATAACAAAAAATGAAGCCAACCATTGTTAGTCCTTTTACGTTTCCAACTATTTTTAGCCATAGGAACTGGCAACCCAAATGAGAGACTCATCTGAGGCTCATTCAGTCACAAAAGATAATAAAGAAATAATTACACCATGCAGACACACATTTGTCAGTTGCCAGAATTGTGTTTTTTTTTCTTGCTAAAAATCCTTGTAATAATCCCTCAAACGAGGGTACCTTTTTTACACCTCTCCCTCCAGAGATTCCCAATTAACCAGAAAGGTGTTAATGCCATTGTTATTAGGTATTACATCAAATCAAACAAAAATGTGGATGAGGGATATTTGTCTGCAACAATTACAACAGAAATGCATTGTATTTTTATTATTATTTTGTCAATTACATTTTAGTATCTCTATTTTATTTTCAAATACTTTGTTTGCTGGATTAGGCTGCATTTGAAAAAGTATTTGCAAAGTATTTTGGGTTCCAAACCGAGATAATGGTTTGATAAAGGCACAGTATGTAACTTTCTGGGGAAAGTTGGTATGGCACCTGCATGATTCCATGAAAATAGAAAGTTAAAACCTCACTCTGAAACATTAAACATGGAGATAGATACATTTTATGCCATACTATGGAATTTTTTAAGGACACATGCTTTTCTAAACACAACCAGAAAAAAAAGTATTAATTAAATAAAATTTTAACTTTAAACTTTTTTGACACTGCAAAAAAGTCAAGCACAAGATTTGCTTTTTAAAACTAACTGTAAGTAATCTTTTAACCCAAAGTTACCTTGAAGTCTTCCCCAACTTTCACTCAAAATTGTCTGATAAAACGAGTTTAAAAGTGTTGAAATCTAAAACCAATACACACCAACTCTGTTCTGATACCTCCTCCACAGACTTCTCCATCAGATAACTTTCCTCTTTCAACTCGAACTTCTGCGACGCGTTCAAATTGACTTTCAAACACCCTTTTGCCTTCAATTAAACTGGTCGGCCCTTTGATTCACGCGGCAAGGTACGCGCGAGAAAAAAACTGTATCAGTCAATTTGGTTTCTCTCCTTTCATTTGTAAAAACATGTAAAAAAACATACTTTGGCACCTGACGTTGGGGGAGGGCATCTGAAATCAAAGTGTATTAATAATTAACGCTAATTAGCCGAGTGGGGGAGAGGTGTGATCCTGACGCTACTAGCATCCTCCATCTGAACTTACTGCTTGTCAGGAGATGGAGATGACAGAGGAGAGGTTAAAATATCAAGGCTAGCTTAATTCGAGCTAGCTTTTTAGTTCAAACAAGCAGAAAATGACAAAGCGTAGCCATTCACGCTAATTACGGATCTTGTTGGGAGATGTTAGGAGCACTGATTACAAAGGTTTTAGCATTATGAGGTTACAATGAAAGAAAAAGAGATTTAATTAATGTAGCAGCAGGGATGGTAGCAAGAAAAAAAGACCTTAAAGGCTATAATGCAAGCTTTTGTAGGCTGCTATTGGATTACACTGCGTTGCATCATGGCGGATTAGCTAACAAGCGCAACTGTCACTAAGCTAACAAACATTGTGCTAAAAAACCTAGGGGGGGAAATTAAAAGTGTAAAAAGTAATGGGACTTCATTTGTTCTTTAAGAAATAAGGACATGCCACAACTCAAGATTATAATTAAAATAAACTTTCAAAACAATAGGGATAAAATTACATTTTGCAAAGGAAGTTATAGGCCTTAAGAATGGCTTTGAAGGCTAGCTAGTGGTCCTAGTTAGGAATGGTGTTTTATTTTGATCATTCTTGAAATGCCTCTGGATATAGTATAATGGAATTTAAATTAAAGGAGCATGTAAATTGTCTCCATGGCGATATTGCTTTCCCTGGAATGTCTTTTTTTGGTCAGTCATACCTGGAAAAAACGCACATTCAGGGTCGTCTCTCCACAGATCTTGTCTCCAATGTGTACTGATGGTGTCACCTGCTTGTCTCCATGGAGATATTTTAATGATGCCATATAGTGGAACAAGCAGGAGGCAAACTGGTAGGAAAGTTACATGCACCTTTATATTTGGTAATTACGTGACAAAAGACGCTACAAGGTGAAGTTGAAATAAATTTAACTTGGGAAATACTTCCATAGACAATAAAATCAAACTTGAAAAACAGAGAGATAGATGTGCTTTATGCCATATATGGAATATTATAGGCAAAGGAACAACATTTCCTTGGAGACAAGCAGGTGACCCTCCTCCAGGCCAAGTAAGAGTCAAGTTTGCGGAGATGCAAACTCATTCAAGCCTGCTGTGTGTAGA
>KN468940.1:23499-36708 GCA_000787095.1 Periophthalmodon schlosseri | reverse complement strand
TGCTGTGTCTGCTGTGTCTGTGTGTTTCTGTGGGTTTCTCTAGGGAACAACAGCCATGAATTTTGTGTTCTATGGTTTTGTGGACTCCACATTGCTCATACTGAGTGGATTCTGTAGACCCCAAAATCACAACAGTTGCCTCACAGGTCTTACAATTATTGATCAATAAAAGACAAGCAGATTAACCAACATTCTGTGTGTTTGCAGTGTCCAGATGTAACCCACTGAGCTGTATGTTACTGGGTTTATTACTTGGGAGGCGTTATGTAAAATATGCTGTGATGTGTAATGGTTATGTTATGAAATAATAAAGGAGTTTTAGTTTAATATGTCTCAGTTCATGATGTCTCTGTGGGATGTGTATTTGTTAGACTAAATTATGCATAGATGACAAGGAGTACACCCTCCATTTTTTATTAGCAATCACCTGTTTGTGAACTATGACCTATAGGTCAATATGAGGTTAAAAGTAATTCATCGGTGACCTGATGTCATGGTCTTGAAACTTAATTTTCTTGAAGCCTGGTTGTGGTGTAACATCAGTCACGAGGTGGACGCAGCTCTCCTGACACAGTCTGAAATACAGCGGCAGTTTGGATCCATTCAGCTGTGGCCTCCTCTCTTTTAATTGATAGTTTCTGTGCCACAGGGATGTGAGGCCTGGCCCTCAGTTACCTCTTTGTATCAGGATTGATGCTGCTGACTCGTCCTGTTCCTCGGACTCAGCGAGCCACTAAATGAGACCAGCCTCCCTTCTCCTGGAATTGCCTGTCCCTTGACCTTAGGCGCATCACAAGCCTTAACATTTTAAAAATATGTGAAAACCTTCCTCTTAGTGAAAATGTATGTGTTTTTAGTGTATTCAGCTGAATCCAGACTACTGCAGATGCAGTGCTCTGAGGTGAGTCTAACACCAGACATTGATTTGACTAAATTTGCATTTCCTGCGCGGCCTGTAGAGGTTCCAAACCACACCCAAAGCCTTACAGTCCTATACTTTACTGTAGTGGATTTTTATGCTGCTACTACAAACATAAGTAGTAGCAGTAGTATCTTTCTTCCAGTAAAGACTCCTCAGCTGCAGAGGAGAAACTGCTCTGGCCTGCTACTATTAGAAAGATCTATGTTCTGTCTACTACTGTTTCCAACTAATACACAATAACTCACTGATATATTTTAATGGATTCTAAATAATAATCTCTTGAGTGGTAATGACAATAGGTTTCTGGCAAACATAGGCAATGCTATTTTATAAGTGTGGACAATAGGTCTGAGCTTCGGCTTGTACAAGCTGATTACACAGAACGAGGCCGGGCAGCACAGCAACTCAAGTCCAAGGCAAACAAGGCTGACTGCAGCAGATAGGACCATACTAAGACAAGTCAGAGGAGGGCACATCTTTTAAGACATTGAAAACACAAGATAGACAGATTTAATGCAATATTGTGAAAATAGAAATATATTGAATAGACTTGCACTATGTCATTTTAATGATGGAGGGTCTGCCACCTCTTTATTATTTAGACTTTATTATTTTACCTGGACATTTTGCACAGTCTGGTGGCAGCAGCACTGTTAATAATGCCAGGTACAAACTGCGACTTGTTGCGCCGTGGTTAGTTAGAGCTCACCATGTCAGGCTGTGGTGTTGCTGGTCAAGTGTTGTGTCCACTGATGTCAGGTTTGACAATGACCAGGGTCCAGTGTATTTGAGTGTGAATGGTGTGAAAGAAGTTTTAGGTATTCAGCCACTTCCACCGGGATTTAATATGGAATTTGGAATACAGTATGGACATGGAATACAGTATTAGGTATTAAGACCATTTATCTGTAGTTCAAATCAAAAGGATAAAATGCACAAATCTACATCTATACGCTTTTCAATAGTACTATTGTACATCAAACAATATATATATATTTTCTGAGATACCATTTTTGTACACATTATATGTACACAAAATTGCAAAATTGTCATCATGGGACAATATTTCTACAAATGTCTCAATATGTGTCATGTTTGACCCAAGGTTTAATGTGTGGCATTTTAAAACCAAGCCGTCACTGCCCTGCCTGCATCATGGGGAACAATAGAAGGGTGTTTAAATAGTCACCACAGTTTAAAAACTTAATTCCTGACGGTCAATTAAACATGAAGGATCCTGACAGTATGGCTGTGACCCAGAGGCTCGTGTCTCACTTTCTGATCCTGATGGACAGACACCACTTAAATATTGCATCAGTCCCAAGCGTCACAACAGAAGCCAGGGAAATGTGCCAGGACAAATATCAAGTTTTATCAAGTTTCAGTTAAATAAACATTTTAAATTATGTTTTTATTCTTTGCTTTTCAGATGACAAAGTGAATACAGGAATCCAAGGACTGCAGTCAAACCCACAGCCCTGGAGGGACACAGTCCATCAGACTTGACTCATTAAACAGTGGAGTTATTTCCATTCACGTTGATCTCTGAATATATCAGTACTGAATATATTCTTTTTCTTAAGTTGACACTTTTACACTTTTTATGGCACATTGGGACATGCTTATAGTAGCATATTAGCATATATGCATATCAAGAACTTATGTAATAAACAAACTTACCTAAATCATCATAACAGTCCCATGAGTTTCACTAACGAACTTCTGTGAATAAAATTACAATTTAATTAAGAAACTTAAACAGTTGACCACAGACTGACATCACTCAGGAGTTGGGTAGTATTTCTTTGTGTAGCCTGTGCTAAAGTTTCGCCCGTGTTGAAGGACGTGAGTTGGGCTGAATTATTTGGATCTAATTGCATTTTTTTTTCTGACCAGGATTGCAATTCCACTTTTGAATATTTAGTTTATGGAGGAAATGATGTTACTTGAAAAACTGAAGATTGCAATTTGTGATTACAATCCATTCACATTGTGATTTTGATTCTTTTGAATGAATGTTGCAGCTCTGGAGTACAGTATAATAACACGAGCAGTGTCAGCGCTGAAGGTGAGCCCTGTATGTGGTACGTGCAGAGCTGCTGGGGGCCTCCTGTATTTGGAAGATTGACCCTTGCTCCACTGCTGAGGCAGCAGACTGAAGCACCAGGGCACTAATGATGCACGATGACTCACTGGTTATGTTTACGTGCACCACAAAAAACACACCATAAACACACACCAAAAACACACACCAAAGACACACAAAGAACACACCAAAAACACACACCAAAGACACACCAAGAACACACCAAAAACACACACCAAAAACACACCAAAAGCACTCCAAAAACACACTAAAACACACACCAAAGACACACCAAAGACACACCAAAACCACACACCAAAGACACCAAAAACACACACCAAAGACACACACCAAAAACACACCAAAAGCACTCCAAAAACACACTAAAACACACACCAAAGACACACCAAAGACACACCAAAAACACCAAAAACACACTAAAAACACACCAAAAACACACACCAAAACACACCAAAAAACACACCAAAAACACACCAAAAACACTCTAAAAACACACCAAAAACACACCAAAAAACCTCCAAAAACACACCAAAAACACACCAAAAACACAAACCAAAACACACCAAAAAACACACCAAAAACACACCAAAAACACTCTAAAAACCCACCAAAAAACACCAAAAGAACCTCCAAAAACACACCAAAAACACACCAAAAACACACACCAAAACACACCAAAAAACACACCAAAAACACTCTAAAAACACACCAAAAACACACCAAAAACACTCTAAAAACACACCAAAAACACACCAAAAAACCTCCAAAAACCACCAAAAAACACACCAAAAACACTCTAAAAACACACCAAAAACACACCAAAAAACCTCCAAAAACACACCAAAAACACACCAAAAATCGGATCGTTGTCTGATTTCCGGAGATATCAAATTATAGAAATGTCATTGGATTTCTTCCTGTCCTGTGCAAGTGTTGAAGAAGGAAGGAAAATTATGCAAAAAAGGGAAAACGTATGTTAAGACAGATTCAAGAGAAAAATGTTGAACATTAAAAGAGTTATTCTGTCTTCTAAATACATCAGTGAACCCCATTTATGAACTGCCGTGTGATTTAAAGAGTTACATATGAGCTGAATCTTGCTGCAGTTGGTTTCCACTGTCTTGGCCAAAAAACAGGCTGGATCCTCTAACCCAAACGCTCATCCAAAGTAAATCCCCCTCCACAGACACACTGGCCTGTGGCTGGCTACAGTGACCCACACATGTCCAGGGGCAGAGCATTTCAGATCACCATGGATTACTATAAGATTTTCCACCAACCACTAATACCTCTGGTTTTAAACGTTTAAGCGATTTGGGACCATAATTAATATTAGATTTACTTGCATTCAGCCAGTTATGAGATCATTTCAACCCATCACGAGCACTGGCCATGGGTGGAACTCAAAAACACCCTGCAGGCCAGGTGTTCTTTCTTCAACGTTTACAACATCCTCAGCTCTGTAGTCTGCGGTTAAACACATACACATGTCCTAAATAAATACACACTCATTCAACAGTGTAAACTTTGCTCACAGTTCACTTCTACCTGGACCAGCAGCAGCGCTACATTGAGGCTTTGGACTTTAGTGGATTCTTTACCAAAATAATATCAAACATCTGGGTGGAAACTGCTTTTCCCACTGCCTGCAGCTGCATTTCTCATGATGCCTGGGTGCCACAGTTTGTTGATGTTGACTTAAAGAATATATACAAAATGGATAGTGTAATACATTACTTTCAAAAATGTTGCCAATTTCTCTTCAGTCACAAATATGGTTTCATCTTTAGGTAGTTTCGTGAGTAAAAACCTTGAGTAAAAGTTTGCGTTGACAGGTGCACACAGAAAGAATGGAGCCAGGTGTGGGCGCTGTAAGCAGGACTGCTGAGACAGCTGTCTGCACTATGACAGTAGAGACCCACCCATCAAAGGATCAACAGACGTCAGTAAATCCATTACTAAAAATACTTGCCAATCCTTTGGGATTACTACGCTTACCAAGTGGACACTGTGCATGCCACATGCCTAAATCTGGAATTAGGCAGTGAAAGGCTTCCGTGTCTCAGTGCACCTGATCTACTGTCTAGGCATATGTGGCTGGTGTTTTGAATTGTGCCACTCAAAGACCTACACCACACACTGTGCACAACTTTGGACCATGACATAACAAACTTAGAGAGTCTTTTTAATGTTTCTCAAGCCAAAACAGGAATAAAATCTTTAAAACTGGAAGTACTGTTTTGTCATTCAATAGAAAACAAAATATAATGCATGCAGGGGAGATTTTATTACTGTATCGATATGTTCATGTTTCAAAGAGACTGCGATGATGTGATTTGCTGTTCTAAATGAGTTGTGTTCAGTGTTGAACAGGCGCTGGCTCACACTCTGCAGTGCCCAGATGTGCAGCTGGATGCATTGCTATAGCACCTGAAGGTAAATCGGACTCTCACTGAAACGGAAAAAGACAAAGATCCTCTAACTACTCTTCTGCCCTCTTATGCCCCTCCTTTAAGATGTGTCATCATAAGAATTTGCTGAACAACCAATGGGAACGCCTGCTTCCTCAGAAGGGCATACGATTGGCTAATCTTTTCTGTCACTGGCAAGATTTCCAAAGGCAGTGGGCAGAGTCAAGCGTAGGTCAGGGAAGACTTGCTATAAGCACGAGCACGTGCTGGGGGGGGTCTCAAAGAATGTGCAGATATTTTGTCAGAATACTGATCTAATTTTTGGAATCCTCTCTATGTAACTTCTGTTAACAATCCCTGTTGTAAGACTTCCAATTTTATTAGTGTTTTCACTGATGCTGGTCTTTGTTTCTGTCGACCATATTGGGATAAGAGCCCCATTAACATTAAATGATTAATGGAATCTTGAGCCCTCAGTGCAGATCCAGTGCAGCTGCATAATCTAGACTAAACAAGAGGTGTTTAGATCTAATTATGATATGTTAATGAGGACGGCTTTATGGACCTTACACAGCATGCTGCTCTTTTAAATGAACTGCTATTTCTAGTTTCTACACCAAGACCCGGAGTGAAGATGCTCGATTCATCTGAGCTCCTCGTATCCATTAATGCGGTGTTGTTATTTGAGCCTTCTAATGTCTTCATGTTTGTACCTGTCCGAGAATGGATTGAGTCAACCTTGGCCTGTGCTGGCTCCCTTCCAGCGCAGCAGCTTCACTCCAGAGGTCTATGATACTCTGATAGTCTCAGCTGGAGACAGACCAAAGCTGCCAATCCTATTACAACACCACCCTCTACCCCGACCCAATCAGGCTTTAATTAAAGCAGCCAGTCATGGGACAAGAGTCCAAAGAGCACAATTGAATTAGTCGTCATGACTGGCCCTGGAGGTGCAGGATTTGTGTTTTAATTTGGGTTGATATTGAGCACGGTATCGCAAATGTTTTACTTCACTACGGCAACTTTAACATTATGACGGTTACAACTGGAGGCTGGACAATATCGGGATCTGAAAACTGTAGTATTTGCTAAAACAATGGCTGCTGTACCTATGCATCGAATGACTTGCAGAAAAAGCAGGAGGCCAAAGAGGGCATGGTAACTCAATGCTGCCATCCTACAGCTGGCTGATGCTATTTGTGGCAGAAGCATTGGCTGGCAGAGGGGGGTTGTAATGTTTTGTGTCCAGATGAGCTATTGACTGTAAGCAGAGATGACTGAATGTAATCTTAGAGACACAATGCAATTTCAGCAGGGCCACTGAGACCATCGTGGGGATTAGGGGCACAATTTTACCTTTCAGAAAGAAGAATTTTCTGGATTTTTCCATATTATGATTTTTAAAAATGCACAACTCAGTTTTTTAGAATTTCCAATCACATATTTGGATTTATGTTCTGCTGAATTATTCCCAGTGTATCAGTTCAGTGCGACTGTTGACCCTTAACTCTGCTTAAATCTGTTTCATCCGCAGAAGCAGGACGGCTGTGGCTGAAGTGTCTCACCTCCTCTGACAGACGAATGGATGATCAGTGGAAAACATGTCGCTCTTTGAGTTTGAATGTATAAATAATGGCCAATATTAAACGGCTAATCTAATATTATGTATCAGTTCTTATTTTAAAGCAAATTCAAACCAGTCGATTCATCTTAGAAATGAACATACTAAAAACCACGTCATATCTGTCTCAGTGTCTGTAACATTAGGCTTATTACATAAAAATCTCAGCTAACGTCCTCTTAATAATAATAATAATAATAATAATAATAATAATAATAATAATAATAATAATAATAATAATAATAATAATAATAATAATAATAATAATAATAATAATAAGAAGAAGAAGAAGAAGAAGAAGAAGAAGAAGAAGAAGAAGAAGAAGAAGAATTCAGCTTACAACTAACACTAATCAGGGTATTGTTAATGTGAAAAAGATTTTGATATTGTTTGTTACACTCATAGCTATTGCATGTCTAAGCCTTCTAATTACTAAGTAGCCTTTTAATTCTATTTAGCCTAACATTTTTGACAATGTTTAATCCCATATAACATAAAATAAGCTTAGTGAAGCTTTAGGCCTAGACTATTTGTCCCACAAATGGGAAAATGTCAGTGTTGCAACACAAATTACAGAAAAAGAATGTAACAATAAGCACGTGGAAAGCCTCATCCCTGTGTCTAGACCCGCAGACCTGCTCAACAGTTTTAACTACGGGCCTGTTACTTTATAGTTTTTAGTGAACAATTTCAGTAATACGTTAAAACAGACTGCACTTTGTTAACACTCCATGGCCTAGCTGTTATATTTGTATAGCTATGCCAACATGTTAACGTGGCAAATGAGATTATAATTCGATCTAATAATCTGAAGACTTTTGTGCGTTCCTGTCGTGCTCTCGGTAAACCTCCCTCTCATTCGTGTGTATTGATGACCGCTGAAGGGGCGTGGCTCTTTCATGAACCACATTATGTAAATAAGGTTCAGGAGGAGCATGTGCCAGTTAAACCGCAGTGCTGTGCGGCGTGAGACCAGGCTTTGAGCAGCGTGCGGCGCTGGGAGAGATACAGGAGCCGTCGGTAGATGGCGGTAACCCAAGGAAACCTGATCCAGCGGCTTCTTGGCCACCCTGTCTCAGTTTGCAGCACTCGCGTCCAGGGCTAAGGAGCTGAACACTTGTGAAGGGAATCGAAACGCGCAGAACAGGAGAGCTCACGGCGGCTCCTCTTGAGTTTTGCGTGACCGCGGGACTCCAAAAGTCATCGCGCCATGGAAGACAAATCCAACTCGTTCTCCAACAAGGAGGAAAAGGCGGATGGGAATAATGTCTTTCAAAGGCAAGACTCGATACAGAAAAATAACACGGGCAGCCAGAACATGAAGGAGCACAGCAACTCAGTGGGCTTCAAGGGGGAGCGGGAAGAGGCCATGGTGGGCTTTGACGACTTGGAAGGGGCGTCCAGGCAACACGGGTTTATGCAAAGGCAGTTTGGGGCCATGATGCAGCCCGGAGTCAATAAGTTCTCCTTGCGGATGTTTGGCAGCCAGAAAGCCGTGGAGAAGGAACAAGAGCGAGTGCAAACGGCCGGATATTGGATCATTCATCCATATAGCGATTTTAGGTAAGCCCCCCTTCGTTCTTCCCGGGCTGGGCAAGATGTATTCTACACTTTCACACACAACGCGCACGCTCATCCCACCGCGCATTCACCTGTGCCTTGGCAATCAGTGTCAGTGAGGCTGCACGCACTCTCACGCGCACCTACGGTTTCTCATTGCGGCATTTTCCTGTATCAACAGACACACACGCGCGCGACTAGGTGCTCCAGTGAGATGTCCTTGGCAAAAGCATGGTGAATGTCACGCCACGCAAACATTGGGCTCAATGCGACACAATGCGCTCCGTGCGCAGGGACACGCTCTCTCTCAGACTCAACGTGACAATGCCTTTGCAGCATCACGGTGTAAACATTCACTGAAGGTGGCGAGGAGACACGGGGCCTAGGCGTGAAAAACACACAGAATGCGGTAAAGGTAGCGGCAAAGACAGCGGGGCAGACTGCCGTAAAGAAGGCACAAATGGTCGTGTGCTGAGTTATTGAGCGAAGCACGGTTTAAATGGTGCTGAATCATCGCTAATGCGTAGTGATTATTAGCTGCCGCTCTAAATGTGATGGAATGCGTTGGTTATAGAGAAGCTGCAGATGCCACAGTGGTCTCACTGACTCTTACGAATTGGTCATCCGTGCAACTAACTGATAAACTTCCCTTTGTCATTATTTCTCCGTTTCGCATGATTTAGTGCGAGGAAAAGTGCTGGTTACACTTAAATCCACGCGTTTGGTCTGTTGTCCTCTGGCACAGCCCACAGTCACCCTCCTGCATAACGCGAGGGCCATGTTCTCCCCGTGCGTCTGACATAGAGCTGTCCATGGTGCTGATCTCGGGCCTCCGACGCAGAGAGATGTCTAACTCTGCAGCAGTTTTAGACTTATATAAACAACTTTAGTGGCGTTTGTCCCAGCTGACTAATCGCACACCCATGTCTTTCTTAAAGTATTTAGTTAAAGCCTAAAGTTTTCTATTTCAAGGACCTGTTCGCATCATCTGGAAAACAAAACATTTTTTTTTGCAAATCTGTCCCATAGCGTCACTCCGAGGGCGCACTTCTCCTGCTTGACAGAATGGCCCATGCCTTCTCCTCACACATGACGCTGGCTGGGCTATCCTTACACACCCACACAAGCACATGGTCAAGAAATGTTCATGGACAGTAACAGTGGATTGGCACAAAAACGTCTCCAAAATAATGATATATGCCCTGATGCGTTCTAGAAGCCAGCCAACACTGACAATGCACTGATACTGATGCTACTTTAGGATTTGTTTATACTTTCAATGAGATTTAACAAGAAGATAACTGTCTTTCTAGGCACTATAGGCTGCTTACTGGAATGTTGACCGTTTATTCTTCATACATAATAGTAATAGCACAGATTATACCAAATACCAATTACACTCCACTAAACTAAACCCCAGACTAAAGCATAAATCTATATCTACAGCAGTCCAGGAAGGTCCAAACTTCAAAAACTAATATTTTACTGACAGGAACAAACCACAAAAAGGCACAGCTGAACAATATTTAGGCCCCAATCAAATGCAGCCGTTAACAGACTTTAAATAGGGTTAGATAATATAAACGCTTTCATAACTGCTGTAATCCACTGACACTTGAAAGGCACAGTTTTCTGAGTCAAAGTGAGTAAATCTCTTTGAAATTTCACCTGTTATTTATTTCCCTGTAAATGTAAACATATTTGAAGGCCTAGACGTGCATTAGTGACACGCTTACATAATTCCACCACCGTTTACTGGGACTCTGTGATGCATTGTGGGAGTGTTTGAAACTTGATATACTGTATATTCTTTGAACACAGCGCCTGCTTAAAGATTAATGACATGTTAGTAAAATTAATTATTCATATACAGTATTTTGGAGAGGCCTCATATGGGGGGCTCAGGGCTGAGAAGGTCTTTTTGTCCCAGTAATAGACTCTCCAACTACTTTTTTCCAGTAAGCTTTTTTAAAGTATGTACGACTGTAGCCGTATTGGTCATCTGCTCCATGTAAACAAAGTGGGCCATTAGGATAATTGTATTCCCCGTAATCACCCTAACGTACACAAGGACGACTGCAGTATTGAGTTATTAGGATCTGCAGGAGTGTTGGTAGCATAAACACAGGTCAGTTTGAAAGGGCTTTCCTCAGTCGTGTGGTAAAATTGCGCTACTATTGATTACGATTAAGTACGTCCTTGTATATACAGTAAAGGAGTCCACTGAAAAGAAGTGATTGGGAGTGATTTAGTTTCACATTCACGCTTTCTGTCACACTGGAGGAGTCTGTCTTTAATGACTCCAGAGAATTCATTCGTGTTGCTATTGCCCCCTTTCCCGTCCTGTAAACGCAGATGTTTATCTTTCCATTAAATGACATATTACCACATTTTAGTGCATCTTAAGGTTGGCGGGAAGGATAAGAGGGGAAAGAGATAAGATCAGGTGACACATGCCATCGCCCTCTAAAACAGATGGAGAACAACCGCATTTGGATGTCACTTTGAGGGCAGAAACATACTCACTCTGTTTTACAAAAGATAATACAGTTGGCAATTTATACATATTCAAACTTTGGACCCACGCAGTTATCGATCAATAGAGTTACATCCATAAAAAATGTACCAAATTAAAGACATTCACACTGGTTAGAGGAAGAAATATGTATTAAACAGGTATATTTTAGAGCAGACCCTAGTCCCATGGTTAAAAATCACAGTTTTAGAGCGTCAATAAATACATATGTAGATTTGAAACTACCTACTATAAAACTGCTGTCCTTTTGGAGAACGATCTTAACATTACCACACCACGTTTTGTCTTTAATGCATCTTTATGAATAAGATTAACTAGATTTCTATCAGTAATTTATGAAAACGTTATTGGAACTGTACAGTATTTTTTTTATTAATATCTGCAACGTTTTTGACACAATTGGAATAACTTTTTTCTCACAGTAAATAGGTTTATTTCCATCTGTCTATGTCACCTAATCTGTATGTGATTTGTTAAATACATTTGCTTATATACAGTACGTATATTCATCATGCAGTCGTATTCACGTCACATTACGCATTTGAAAGATGAGTCATGATTTCCCTGAACAGGACGCCCTTGAATACCTATAATGACTGCGCATCATTTTGATTTGTCTCACCAAGAACTAACAAACCTGCTGCTGGATTTTAAATGCAGCCTAATTGTACATTTCATCCTAAATTGACGTTTCTCCAGAACTAATATGACTAAAGAAGTTTGGTACATGTACGAGGCCCAACAGTGCGCATGCTGCTTTGCGTGGTTTGCTCTGATGAGGCCCCTGAGGTGCTGATTCAAGGCTCTCATTGTCAAGGGCCCTCTCCACTGGCCCCAGTTCATTTACTGTTTGTGTAAAAATACTGATTGCCGCTCACCCAGTTGATCACTCGTTAGACCAGCACAATCATCGGACATATGATCTAAGGGGATTTTTAAAGCCAAGGTTCGGCCTTAATTTATTCAAACAGATCTATTACTTGGTAGCTGTTCTGCCAACAGGTCGGGCGTGTTGCCAGCAAACCAGTGTCTGCATCTCAGTCCCCTGCAACAGCGCAGAGCAGACAGACACATGGTCAACAACAGGAGGGGCGTCACATTCAGTTTATCGTGCAGTAGCTACCTGCTGTTTTCATTGGAGGATGGTGTTGTCTCGAGACCGTATAAAAAGTGTGACCCGCTGCAGATGAACCCTGCAGTTCATCATAAGACAGAGGGCAGTGACATTCACAGTGACAGGCCCAAGGAGAGGGCCGCCGCTTTGTGCCTGAATTTATACCGAGGCTCCATTAGAAATACCGAGGCTCCATTAGAAACACCTTGGCTCTATACACATACAATACAAAACTGATGATGGTTTGGTAATAACTGTGCTTCAAAATCAAACAAATGAATTTAATTTAGTCATTAAGAAATGCTCATTTTCACCTCATTTTTGATTTTGATTCAGTAGCTTTGGAAAGCTGAGTTAATGCAGTGTTTAATTGTTTACATGATGTGTTATTGTGAATAAAGTGATATTTTACTGATTCAATTCTAATCCAGTGTTTGACTGTGTACTCTCTTGACAGGTTCTACTGGGACTTGATAATGCTCATCATGATGATGGGAAATCTAATCATCATTCCTGTGGGAATAACCTTCTTCTCAGAGCAGACTACCACCACCTGGCTGGTTTTCAATGTGGCTTCGGACACCATCTTTCTGGTGGACCTGGTCATGAACTTCAGGACTGGGATTGTCAACGAGGAGAGCTCTGAGATCATCCTTGACCCAAAAATAATCAAGATGAATTATCTGAAGAGCTGGTTCGTTGTGGACTTCCTATCATCCATCCCAGTGGATTATATCTTTTTAATAGTGGAGAAAGGCTTTGATTCTGAGGTATATAAAACAGCCCGAGCCCTGCGAATCGTCCGCTTCACCAAGATTCTCAGTCTCCTCCGGCTCCTAAGACTGTCCCGTCTCATCAGATACATTCATCAATGGGAGGAGGTGTGTATGCCTATTCACATGATCTTGTTTCATTCTTACTACTTTCCAGTTCAGCAG
>JACM01001843.1:0-25425 GCA_000787095.1 Periophthalmodon schlosseri | reverse complement strand
ATGTGTATTCTGGATCCCAGGCAAGGGGTGTTATAAGGTTGTTCCCTCAATAAAAACATGCCTGAAATTTTGCAATTTCTCTCGGGCCCTGGTTAAACCTGTCCAAGACACAGCCCACAAGCCTACGTTTTCATAGATATGCAAAAGCACGATGCAAAACAATACACTGCAAGTTCACAAACCTGATGCGATGTTGTAATAGTGTTCTGAAGGGGGGGTGACTCAGCACAGAGTTTTTCCAGCAAATACAGCATTTTCAAAACAACATGGTGATCTAAATATGTTATGTTAGCAGCCACTCCTCCAGTTTGGTGGTTACTGCCCTGAGTGCTCCGATGACCACGGGCACCACTGATGCCTTCACCTTCCAGGCTTTCTCCAGCTCTTCTTTGAGCCCCTGGTATTTCTCTAGTTTCTCATGTTCCTTTTTCCTGATGTTCCCATCATTTGGTACTGCAATGTCCATCACAACGGCTTTGCTCTGTTGTTTATCCACCCCCGCAATGTCCAGTTGGTTCACCATCACCATTCTGTCAGTCTGTATCTGGAAGTCCCACAGGATCTTGGCTCGATCATTCTCCACTACCTTTGGAGGTGTTTCCCACCTTGACCTTGGGCTCTCCAGTCTGTACTCTGCACAGATGTTTCTGTACACTGTGCCCGCCACTTGGTTATGCTGCTCCATGTATGCTTTCCCTGCCAGCATCTTACACCCTGCAGTTACGTGCTGGATTGTCTCAGCTCACTGGTTAGCTCAACTGGTAAGTCATCTGACTTTCACATGGGAGACCTGGGTTTGAATTCCCCCCCAAGGCGCAATGAGCAATTACCAACACCCAGTGTGGGTCCTTAGTCCCTTTGAGCTACTGCCTACCTCATACAATGATGAGTGCGAATGACACTTATGAGATGCTGGCTCAGATGTTGCCTGGCCAAGCAAGGTCTGTGTATATATATATTTTTTAGCTTTCTACCATTCCCCTCAGGGGAGTGAATTGGGGCATTTTCAAAACAATAAAAGGTTATATGGTGATCTAAATAAGTAGTGTGTTAGCAATTAATACTTCACAGAAGTGAAGTATCTTCAATATAGCTGTCAACGTTAATTTTAATATTATCTCTTCTGTTTGCAAAATGTTGACAATCAAACATTGCTTGAATAACATACTTCCAACCAAATAGCAATTACGTAACCCTTAAGCACCCACGTTTCTCTCCTTTCACAGTCGCAGGTCTAGCAGAATGGCAAAATGGCTCCACACTCCAGGAGGCCCCACAGCTTGGCCTCCCTGCTGTCCGCGTGAACGATGAACGCAGAGAAGTGTGTACACTCACTAAAGGTGCTAATCAGTCAGCTCCTAACTCCCCACTGGGAAGAATCAGTTTCCTGGTTCTAGACACAAAGGAGAAGAGACACTTCCTCCTCGATATGCTTTCACACAGTCACCTGTTCATTCTTCTGCTCTGTCAGAGGTGGGTAGTACTCAGTTGCATTTGCTTGATTTTGAACTTTTTGAAGAAATTGTACTGTTCAGAATAGATTTCTGACGCCACACTTGTACTCCTACTTGAGTAATATTTAGTTTGAAGGAACAATACTTTAACAATACTTACTTAGTAATTGAGTAATGAAGTGAAATGAGTCATATTATTTTGAAGTAACGTTACTCTTACTCAGTGGTGGATGAAGTACTCAGTTTTGTTACTTAAGTAAAAGTACAGATACAGAGATAAAAAGTTAGTCAAGTAAAAGTAAAATTATCACATGAAAAAATATATTTAAGTAAAAGTATTTAAGTACCTGTTTAAAAATGTACTTTAAGAATAGTATATAAGTAGTAAGTAAAAGTATTGCACACAAGTTTTGTTCATTTGTTATAGTGTTAAATATATACTGATAAAAAAAAACATATTTTGGTCAACAGTAGCAATACAATTTCTTCATTTTTTCATGAATTTTGTGTATTTATTTTTGTTTGTTCAAAGCTGACTCGAACTTGAACTCGAAAACTTTAGTCAGGATGTGACCACAAACATGGTAAAAATAAACCCTCAAATCATATGAAAAGTACTTTTTACTTTTCAGTCCAGTTAAAAAATGTATTTGGAGTAGAAAGTACAGATACCTGCTTTCAAATGTAGCAAAGTAAAAGGTATCCATTGTAAAATCTACCTTAGTAAAGTACAGATACCTAAAAATTCTACATAAGTACAGTACTTTACTACTTTTACTTTGTTACTTTCGACCACTGCTCTTACTTGAGTGTAATTTTTAGCTACTCTACCCACTTCTGCACTCTTTAAGTATGTCCATAGACCTCGATGTTATAATACCCGCTAAGCAGTATGTCATCTCTCAAGTGCTACAGTCAAATGCATTGCCGACAGGAGGAGGTAATGGAACGAGATGGGATAAGGAATCCAGAGTTAGTTGAGTTGGGGTGTGAGCCTGGACTAATAGGAGAGACCAAGGGGGGATTGAAATAATGGGAAGAAAGAGATTGTAAATGGATGAAAGTGGGATAAACAAAAAGTCCAATGAAATCCTCTAGCTTGGTATTGACAGGATGAAGATCTGGACTCAAGATCTGAAGAAATGTGCTGCAATGGCGCCCAATGCTCCTGACAGGTCTCCTCAGCGGCACGTATTTGGGTGGGTCAAATGCAGAGAACAGTTTTCCCCATAGGAAGAATGAAAGTCTTTCTGTTATGATAAAATCTTATATAGCTCCATTGCAATTGAATTTCTTCTTTTTGAGCAAATCACTGTCGTTTAGCCCGACAAGCCTGCTCGTCATGCATTCTTTTCTAAAAGGAGGACATTCTGGCACCTTTCCCAAGCTAATTGTTTCGCTGACGAAAAAATCCCAGTTGTTCATTTAATTATGCAATTCATCTTTTTGATCCAGTTTGCCTTGTCAGACAAACGGAGCGCTCTGCAGTGCCAGTCATACATTATACGTACACTTACTTTCACCATGAACTAGAGGTGAAAGTAGGTCGGCTTGAGGTCAGCCGCTTTCACACCAAACTGGCCCCGCTCCATAGCGTGAGTGAAGCCGCTCGGAGACGCATTAGGAGCAGCCGTTTACCGTGGTCCGGAATGCCACTGTCATCGAATGCTCTTTTATGTCAACCTAAGTAAGGCAAGGCAACGCGAGTTTATTTGTATAGCACAATTTGTACACAAAATAATTCAAAGTGCTTTACAGAATAAGAAAGATAAAATCACAATACAACAAGTCAAAACATAAATAATCATAAATAATCATTATAAAATTTACATTAAAAGAGAAGAGGCAAAATAAAAATCATAAATAATCATTATAAAATTTACATTAAAAGAGAAGAGTGCAAAATAAAAACCTTTCAGTCTTATGCCCAGCTAAACAGAACCGTTTTGAGCCTGGATTTAATCATTGTCAAAGTCGAGGCCTGTCTCACATCTTCAGGAAGAATGTTCCAGGTTTCCAGTTCATAAAACTGAAACGCTGATTCCCCATGTTTAGTCCTGACTCTGGGCACCAGCAGGAGGCCGGTCCCTGAAGTCCTCAGTGTGAGATGTTTCATATGGCACTTGCATGTCAGAGAAGTAATGGCAGTATGAAAAGACCTGACCCGTTCTTGGTGCTCACAAACACTTTGGTACATTGCTAGCGTTCTGGAAGTACACCTTGTGCACGTGCAGTGGTCAGATTTTGTCATGAAGTGCTTCCATTACAATATACTCTATGGGGGAAAAACACTAAATCTACTTATTTACACGAGAAAAGTTGAGTTCTGTAGCTTTAACATATTTAAATTTTTAGAACTGTCCATTCATGTGATTCTTATCTTCCCTGATATATCAACAATATTACTGTTCTAAACCAACTGTATAATCCTGCCAGATTGCAAACATTCACTCCCGATGACGTGCAGTTGTTGTTTTACATGGGAAAAGCCAAAAGGCACCCAGGCTCTCTACGTCTCCTCTCCTAGCCTCTCTTCTGGTATAATCTGCGCTACACTTTGTTTGTACTTAGGGGAGACGCACTCAGACTAGCTCAAAAACAAGTGCTGGAGGGCCATCGCTGTTTTAGTCAGCGTTTTCTGCTCTTTTTACCCTGCAAAGTACAACCAAGTCTTCGCGCAACTCGCCAAGAAAAACACTCCAGCGCTATCGGTTTTAATCTAGCCATCTTACTTGTGTTGGGTGTATTCATTTGATGTTGTAGCAATTTATCTGACGATTCCCCCGAGAAAACTGTAAAAAAAAAAATCTAGGAGGGCCAACAACACTTTCCAGTCTCTCCGAAAGATTATTACGGGTAAAAAAGTCTTAGATTTCAGTTGTTTTAAATGGCTACAGAGATAAAAATATGTATATCTGAACACCAATCAAACAGTAGAAATCATTAGTTCGCCAACTTGAACTTTCCCAGAGTTTATCGCGTTTTATGTTATAGCGAATAGTATTAATCAACAAGGCCATAGCTGTGTAAAGAAGCAGTAAATATGGTTAATCTGCATGTATATGCTAGGCCCTGAACTTGCTTATCTCTGGTTTGCAGTCTGCTGTACTTGGCACCAGCAAGTTGTGTATATAGTGGAAGTTATGTATCTCTGTATTAGCATTTTAAATATCGACTTTAAATTCTCCTCTTTGCTTGCTCCCATGTGTTCGTCTGCCCAATGAAAACAAGATACAGATACAGAAAGCAGGAAAAGCATACAGATATACACTAACCTTTGCCGGATAGTAGGGCTGTACCAATTCATATTTTTCGTAGACTCGTAGATATTTCTCTACTCAAAACTAAAATTTGTTATCTCAAAACTCATCCAAAAAAGCCATGCATGTTAAGGTGCCCTTTGCAACGTGTCTGGCAGAGGGTCCATCACCTGGCTGCGTTCATGGAGATGTTATGGTTTTGACTGGAATGTTCCGCAGAAAGGCATTAAACTTGTCAGTCTCCATGGAAACAAGAAGGTGATGCCACCACGCCAACATGCAGGTCAGATCTGTGGAGATGCGACTCCAATCAACGTAGGAATGCAGGTTTTTGCAGGATTTTTTTGCAATAAGAATGGTTGTAACTGAATACATGCAAGATAGATACAGTTGAAAGCAGAAGTTTACATACGCTATACAAAAAGACACATATGCTTTTTTTTCTCACTGTCTGACATGAAATCAGACTAAACTTTTCCTGTTTTAGGTCAAATAGGATTACCAAAATTATTTGTATTTGCTAAATGTCAGAATAATGAGAGAAAGATTTTTTTAGACAATTTTTCATTACTTTTTTCAAAGTCAGATGTTTACATACATTTCATTAGTATTTGGTACCATTGCCTTTAAACTGTAGGACTTGGGTCAAACGTTTTGGATATCCTTCCACAAACTTCCGACAATAGTTGGCAGGAATTTTTTGGCCCATTCCTCCTGACAGAACTGGTGTAACTGAGCCAAGTTTGTAGGCCGCCTTGCTCGCACATGCTTTTTCAGGTCTGTCCATAAATTTTCAATAGGCTTGAGATCAGGGCTTTGTGATGGCCACTCCAAAACATTGACTTTGTTATCCTTAAGCCACTTAACCAGTTTGGCAGTACGCTTCGGGTAATTGTCCATTTGGAAGACCCATTTGCGCCCTAGTTTTAACTTCCTGGCTGATGTCTTGAGATGTTGCTTCAGTATTTCCACATAATGTTCTTTCCTCACCATTAAAAAAATACATAGATCACCTTTAACTGTATTTTTTACATCAGTTAATTATTTGTCGTTGATTATTTGGGCCAGCAGTTGGCAATAGTTATTCTGGCATAACTCTGATATCGCAGCTGATACCTGTTATTGGTACTGGTATATGAACAATACAAAAAAGAATGTCTCTGTCCATAGACCTACAGTTTTCTTAGCATCCAACATCTAGTAGTGGCCTTTATACGGGTAGTTGCTCATGACCAAGATCCTAGCCCCTGGGTGCTGCAGTGCGCTCGTTTACTGCTCATGACGGGTTGGCCCTGACTGAATGATGGGTCAATGCAGGACTAATTTCTCCACTAAATACACAGTAATTAGCAAAAACCTTTCCCATTGTCAGTAAATAATTAAAATATCAACACAAAATTAGACGCTAGTAATGTTTGCAAAATGTCTAGGTTGCTCGCCATCCACTTTCATTTTATTACATGCAAAGACACTTACGTAATTTTACATCTGTTTGACATTGGAAAAGCTTTTTGGACAAACAGCTTATTTTAATATATTCCGCAACCAGAAAACTATTCAAAACCTGATGATACCTTCAATTACTCTCTCCCCAAGAAACAACACTTCAAAGTTAACTCTAATTGCAGTGCATTGATATTATTCCCGTTGCTTTGACATTCTATTCAAACTCAGATGGCTTAAGTTTAGTACTGCGTTTTACAGTTATTTTTCTGGCAATCACTCCTCCTATCTCCTCGCAGCGAGCTCGGTATGGCACGTATAGGCCTGTATCAGTATGCTCCATAACTGCTGCTGCTGCTGACAATGGGTTTTTGTCAGCTATAGTTGAGGGTAGCCCACCAATCTGTTTGCTGTGTTGTACTTTTTCCTCTGAGTTTCTCTGTTTGCGCGGTTTGTTTTTGAATCCAGTCTCATATACATTATTCAGCATAAACAACCAGAGCATGAACAGAAAGGCCAATCAGAGCATTATGGGGGAAAGAAATGGACTGGAATAAGTACAATGTAATAATAAAAGATGTTTATGCTGCCGACAACTTGGAGATTTCTTTTCTCACTTGAAAGCGTTGTTAATTCACCAAACAGACTTGTTAAAGGTCCAATATTACGCAAAATTTACTCTTGTGAGCTTTAAGCGATGTTATAAGGTTTATGTTTTTATTTGTTTGTATTGTGATTGTAATGTCTTTCTTAATTTGTAAAGCACTTTGAATTACTTTGTGTACGAATTATGCTATAGAAATAAATCTGCCTTGCCTTTCCTTGCTGTTGCTGTTACCTCCTCAAAAACATACCTGGAGTTGTGTTATGTTTGAATCACACGTTTGAGTAATCCCCAAAGCTCAAAATGCTCTGTTCCACCTTGTGATGTCATGAAGCGGTAGTTTTCAAGTTAACAGATACCGTTTGTTCAGTATAGATTGGCAATTCCAAGGTGGAAATTATCCAAATGCTTCTGGTCAAGGTGTATGTATGGTGTAACACAGTGGAGCACTTCCTGTATTACCACATGACATCACAAGGTGGAACAGGATGTTTTAAGTTTTAGAAAAGAACACAGCCTAAATATGCAGGGTTTGTGTGTTAAACATTTGTGAATGAAACAAAACAAAACTCCAGGTATGTTTGTGATGAAACAACATTATAACAGATCAGAAAATAGCGTGATATGGGCCCTTTAAAGGTGCATTACGTAACTCTTCTGTTACCTGCTTGTCTCCTTCTGTTTTTCTGGAATGTGCCAACGTATAACATTCATACTTACCCATCTTCATTGAGACAAACAGGCGATGCCAACAGGCCAAGTTACAGGTTAGATCTGTGGAAAAGCGAGCCCACTCACACCCATAATGACAAAAAAGCAAGATTGATAGGTTTAGGCAAATTAAAGTAAAACTTTCACGGAAACAAGCAGGTGACCCTCCACCAGCATAGTGCAGAATTTGATCTGCCAATTGAAACAAACAAATCACAAACAATGACTTTGCATAAGAAATATCAATGTATTTAACCCTACATTTTGTGAGAGCGTGGAGTCAGTGACATGGCTAAATGAAATGTTGGGCTAGACTTAGCGTTTCTTATCCAAATGATTTTACTTAAGCAGCCACCACAACAGAATAGGATTGATATTTGCCAGTTGAACATTTTTCTTCTTAATAAAATGGTTGTAAACCTGAGGCAAAAATCAAATATGTATGTTGTAACAATACATTTCTTATGTTCATTGTTATTTTAAGGCCAGTGTATAACCACTTCTGGTAGTGGCGATGCGGAGGAAGGAGGGGGTTAGATAAAAGGTCACCTGCTTGTCTCCATGAAGAAGTTATTGCTTTGCCTGTAATGTTCCAAAGTAGACGTATTTATAATTAGATGTAGTCAAGATGTTCAATAACATTCAATAGACAAGCAGGTGGCAGATCCTTCACCATAAAAGTTGCATAGTGCCCCTTTTATACTAATTTTTTTGCCAGTGGAATAATTTGTTTCTTATTTCAAATGCATTTTTCCCACAGAACTCAAATAAATAAGGCTTTACCATTTACCAACCACTTGAGTCCCACCACAACCTGCCAGCCAAGCTTGCAAATCCATCACTGGCAACTTTATGCAAATATTAGCTAAAATGAAACCACGGGGACCAGTTTAAACCCCAACTCTCTATAGTGTACTTTAGCCTCTCGTGTGTTAATCGTGCACTTTGAGTTCCCCTGTCTTCTCCCTTCTCTCTCCTCTCTCTCTCTCCCTTGCTGCCTCATCACTTCTGAAGCCGCTCCGGTTCTCTGGCTGTCAGCGGCGCTCTGCTCGCAGAACTGATGGGCGCGGCGTGCTCTCCTCCGTTCTTAGCATCATTCATCGGAACACTTTGCCGCGGGAAGAAAATCGATCTCCTGCCAAATCCATGAGAGACTACGCAGAACTGGAGAGATGGTTGGAGAGAGAGAGGGAGAAATAAAAGGAGAGAGACGTCCCACCTGCAGTTCTGCCCAGGTAGAAAAGTGTGATAGATCTTCTGTCAGAGCTAAGTGAGAGTGGACTCAGCATTGTAACTGGCAGGCTGTTAAGAAGCAGTTATGCAGCGCTGAATGGGGCTTAATCTGCTAAAAGCCAAGGTCCAGAGACATGATAATGCAAGGTTCAAAGGTAGCATAAAGGGAAAAGCTGGTTTCTGGAGATTGAGGTGTCCCAAAATGATCTGTGGGCACATTTAAAGGACACATATTTCACATTGAATTGTTATTGGCCTGTAAACGTGCACTTGAGTATCTGCGCTGTGGGGAATTAACATATAATAATAATAATAATCTTTCCCCATGGTATTTAATTAAGGAACATGCCCCAACATGTTAATATAAGCACGCAATAGTAATGAACGTGACTACAGGGCAGAAATGCTTATAAAGAGTCTGGTGATGATTTATAGATTTAAAAACTGTTCTGAGGTTCTACCTGTGACACAACAATCCTGGGAAAATTCAAAATTTAAATGTGTTGTGATGGAACTCGAAATGTTGGTGATAAAGGAACAATGTTATAACATGGTTAAAAGCTCAAAAAAATTTGGTATAATATGTTCTTTAAACCCTTAATAATAAATGTAAAATAACAAATAGATCATTGGTTTAGAAAGAAAAATATCTTCATTCAATAAACGTATATTATAAATGTGTGAGGAGTTGCGGAAGAGTTAAGAGAGTTTCCTTTTCATTACAAGTTAAAGAGTTTTTGTTGTTGTTGATTTTACTTCTATGGTGTATTAACTGCTAACACATAATTTAGATATTTAGATCACCATGTTACCTTTTATCTTTTTGAAAATGCTATATTTGCCGAAAAGACATTTTTTATATGTTTCATTTTAATTTTTGAGTCTGCCCTCCCTTTGCTCTCCCCCCATGGCATCCCGCTAATGAAACTACTGCACATTGCATCAGGTTTATCAAGTGTTTGTGTACAGTTTTGTATCATGTTTTTGTTTGGGCTGAGCATTGGACAGAATCTTGCAGCAAACCCGTAAGGAGGGTTCCGATAGGGCCTGGGAGAGATTGCTAAATTATTGAAACATGCATAGATAACATCTACAACCTCTTCAGGCATGTCTTTGATGAATGAACAATGTTGTAACGTGGTAGAAAGCTCAAACAAAAAACGATTTGGCATAATACCCCCTCTTTAAAAGTGCACAAATGAAACATTTTTTTAAAGAATTCAGTATATTGTGAAAAAAACTTGAGCAACAGCAAAGCACCACTGATTCACTCATATACATTTTTCTTTCTGTCGCTTTGGGTGAGCAGGTTAGTATGCCGAGGAAATGCATAATGCTAAAATAAAATAATATTATGTAAATGCATTTGCTCAAAAATGAAAAAAGAAAGTTATTCACCATTCAAGCGTGCCATAGTTCCAAAATTCATACAGCTTGGTGTGTGATGCAAGCATATGTTGTTGAATGCATTTGCAGACAGAATTTGTATATATTTGTGCAGGCACCGTAGTAAGTTAAAGTGGGGGCGTTCTCTTGTATTTGCGTCAGTCTAGACAGCAGAGAATCCTGTGTTAAGTGGGCCATTTTGACAGTTAAAGTCTCAACCATTTTTACGCTCTGCTAAATGATTTAACCAAAGAGCAAAGTGCTACAGATGCTGACACACACTGACAGTTAAATTACTCTTTCCGACAGCATTAAGCCTCATTCACAAAATTTAATACGCAATTAACTTGTTGAGCTTGTCACCCAATACACATAAATGGAGTAGGCAGAAATAAGGGATGGAAGTCGCTTGTCTTCCGGAGTGGTCATAGTCTTTATTTTGACATGTTTGGAAATGTAACTCATCAACTTATCAAAAGGTTGTAGCCCTAGTTCTATGAGTAAGGAGAGAGACTGTTGTCAAAACTCAATTTTGAAATACTGGACAGTTTGCTGTTGTCTCTCAAAGCATTAAGGTATTGTGCAAAGTTTATGGCTTCTTTTTCACCTGAATCAACATGCATCTAAGCTATATTTGTATGGCTAAATGCTAACTCCAAATATATTTTAGTTTAATTTGCTTCTGGTTATTTTAGAATTTGGAAACTATTTAAAATCAGATTACAATTTGATTCTAATACAATTTTATAAGTACATATTTATTTTTAGAAACGCCAATCTTAAAAGTGCTGTACCTGATTTTTCTCTTAAAACCACAAAAAACAGAACTAGTTCATTTTAAACAGTGGTCCAAAGTTATTCCTCACTTATCTTACCCATTTTGAACATCCTAAGAGTATATAAGCACTTTTTACAACTTTCAGAGGCCAGAGCGGAGTTTTGCCGTGAAGGTAAAGCTAACGACAACTAGCATGCTAACATACACTTCCTGATTATCAGACAATAAAATGCTTTCTAATTAGATGCAGACAGCACGCAGTGGACAAATTGTGACCTCAAGCGCTGCTTATACAATATGTCTGTGCTGGGCCAAGACAGATTTTGCTCAAATACTCACTCGCATGTCACTTGTCTGACAAATCTACATTGATATCAGTCTGGTCCCCACGTCCTCTATTGCATCTCAAGCCCGGTCAAACGTGATTGTGCAATCAGATTTGTTTTTTGTTTTTTTTTTCAGTGACACATGTGAAACGAATAACAAATATATATATATTTTTTTCCAATACAGAGGACCATGCGTGTCCCCAATTGGCTAATCCACCTGTCAATCATGTCCATTTGAAAACAGGGAGATTCACCGGTGACCAGACTCACATCTTCATAAAGTACTGAAGAAGTGTGTACTCTGGATTCCAGGCAAACATGTCACTAACTTGTCTTTTTGATACAAACTAGGTGCTCATCTGTTTGGGACATTAGCTCGGTGGCGGTTGGTAAATAAGATTGGGCATTACCACAGACAGGCTGCAGGTGGCTCAGGGAGAGAGAGTATCCGGGGGAGTAAACGGGAGCTTGATTAAGTAAATGCTTGTCGACAGTCGTCATGAGGAATTAACCATTTGCATAATTGCATTTATATTCCCTGACAAGATTTATTGTCGGCGGGCTTGCTCCGATTAATAATGTGCCACAGCAAATAGCTAAAGTGAAGGCTGAGAAATCTGGTTTACATCGCGCCATCAATTGGATTAAATGGATTCTAGCACTTGGAAACAAAAGGATGGTACGAATGCGGAATAATTGATGCAAATATTGAGTGTCTGTGCTGTAAACTATGGGGGATATTTGGAGCTTGTCAGGAACGCCGGAGTGGGATTTTAGATTGTATGGTGCAAGTCTGATGAAACTCGCCTCAGCTGAGACCCCGGGCCTGTCTGAGCCTTCACAAATGGATTGCTCTGGCACTAAGAGGTACTTGTCACTAAACTTGTTCGAGATTGTTCGCGGGAAAAAGCGATGACTTTAATTTACTCCAATGAGTGGCATAAACAGTCACCAGAGCGCAACCGCATCTGAACTGCTGGTACATTTATGAGGGCTTAATGCAAAATGATGTTTGGGGGAGGGGTCTGTTTGGTAAACCACTGCTGTCTACAGACTAGTGTCTCGATACTCAATACCGATTCCTGTACCACAGTGATAATAATAAAAAAAAAACACTCTTTATTTTGACAAAAGAAAGTCATTTTCAACCTTAAATCATAGTACTTTCTGTTATTTTACCATGTGGCCTTATATCTGCGTAATCCCTCAGTCGTCCAGGTAGGTTCCATAGTGGTTCATGGGCATGTACTAGTTTCTGTGGTCTTATACTTGTTCTGATACAGCTCAAGATCATTCTAAATCTATTCAGGAAAGGTACATTTCGGTCCTATAAATGTGACTTTTTTTAGTATTGATACCTGCTCAAATGAGGTTCTAGTTTTTAGATACTTTTGACAACCCTACTACAAACTTGTCAGAACCTATTAGACTGCCGGAACAAAAAAGACTGCTAGCATCAGCAATGGTGTTTGAGTGGAGAGATTGATGGTTAGACGGATATTTCAGTATCTGCCAATATTCAATGTTGATAATCGATATTGGTAGTTTTTCGGCGCTGCCCCAGTCTTTGTGTGCCCATGTGTCAGTCCCTGCTCATCCTCAGTGTATCAGATGTGTCTTTTTAAACAGACTCATGAGTAAAAAATGGAAATAGAAGAAACATATGGTTGTAAGTTTACACAATTATGTAACACATTATCTCATGTCCCAGATAAATACATTTTGTTATTATTTTTACAAAAGTGAATTCGTGATCTTTACCTTGTGATCTTCAACTCATGATAAGGTTTGTGGGCCTTGCTATGGATTTTAAAAGCTAAATATCGATATCGGCAAATATCGGTTATTGGTCACAGCTGCAAGCCAAATATCGGACATTGGTACCGGCTCAAAAAATCCATATCGGCCCATCTCTAGTGATCGTACTGGGCCAGAGGTGCAGATTTGAAGGCACAGTTCAATCAGTTTACCCCAGAGCAGCTATCACCATTATGTGTGGGGGAATGAATGATGCATGAAATAGAGATCAGAGACGTGTTGTCACACCTCATAGAATTTTCATTTAACCCAATTAATAATTATTATGGAGATTTTAAAATGCTGAATATTTAACGTGGTATATCATTTTTTGACATTTGCTGCCAAGTTTTAGTGCAAAAGTGCTAGTGTCAGTCCCATACAGACTGACACACAACAAGAAGTTATTGTTAAAACCAACAAAAAATTATAACATTTGTAAACTTATCTATCTCCATGGAGACAAGCAGGTGACGCAACAGGCTACAGGTTACATGTCAGATCTGTAGAGAGGCGGCCACTTACGGTAAGAATGCATGATTTCCATTTTAATGACAAAAACACTTGTAATGTAATAAATGCACACTAAATTTAATGCCATTCTGTGGAACTTTCCAGGCAAAGTAACAACATCTTGTCGACAAGCAGTTGACAGACCCTCCACTTTTAAAGGGCCCATATTATGCTATTTTCTGCTCTATGTTTTAAGGTTGTTTCCTCATCAAAAACATACCAAACGTTGTGTTTGTTTCATTCACACATGTTTAACAAACACCCTGCATATCTGTGTATTCATATTCTGCACATATTCTGGCTGCGTGTTCTTCTCTCAAACAGAAAACACTCTGTTCTGACCTTGTGATGTCATGTGGTAATACAGGAAGTGCTCCACTGTGTTTTTAAACTCCATACACCTTCACTAGAGTCATTTGGATAATTTCAGCTCTGGAACTGCCAGTCTCTATTGAACAAGAGGTAGCTTAACTTGAAAACTATTGCTACATGACATCACAAGGAGGAACAGAGCTTTTTAGCTTTGCAGATGTAGACCAACTAATAATAAACGATTACTCAAACATGTGTGAATGAAACAAAACACAACTCCAGGTATGTTTCCAATGAGGTAACAACACTGTATGACTTAAAGCTCAAAAGAGTCATAATGTTCGGGGGAAAGTCATATTAGGTGAAATATCTTTTGCAAATAAGTTAATATACTTGACAACAGAGGTTTCGTTTTTCTTATATCACAGTATCAGTGACACATCAGCTTTGGCATCAGCTTGTCTAGACAGCTCTTTGTACTCTGTAGCTTTGTCATCACACTTCCACCCAAACACTCCTTCACCTCTGAGCTGTGACTGCTGGGTCCAGAGCCTGATTCACTCTGATTGGCTCACTTACAGCAGCAAAGCCTGATGGGAGCTTGTCTAGAAGGAAAAAAAAAAACAAGTGTGCAATATTTTCGCCCATTTACAGAAGGATGTATTGCCTTTGCTCCAAATGTACCCCAGAGGTAATGAGAATAGGCCTTAATGATTCCAGCGTAGCCACTTAATCAAAGCGTGTCCACATATTATTTTTACAATCTCTGATTCCGTCATGGATAATAAGAAATTCTCCATTTCACACAATGGGAATCATGAGACGCTTTCATTGCTTCGCTCTCGCTCCCTAATTATTTTCCAACATCATTCAGCACTGTTAAACGTAAGCGGACTAAGTCTAATTATTTGCTTGGTTCTGTTATGATTGGAGGCCATTCCTGGTGTAGGGCAGTAGTTCACATATCAGTAAATCCAGGTCATGTGACTGCATTTTAGATTCTAATAATTATGGCTTAAAGGTGCACAAGGTTTTCCTGGCAAATCCAGAATATCTCCCTGTATTTTTTCTACAGATTCATATCAGTCCCCACGTCCTCTGTTGCGTCTCAAGCCCATTCAGACGTGATCGTGCAATCAGATCAGTTTTTTCAGTGACACATGTGAAACGAAGGAGCTCACCCATGATTTAAAAATAAAATCAAATTTATCTCTCCTCAAATTAACTCTGAGAGTTTTATTCATTGATTCTGCAGAAATCGGTGATGTCTTTCAGCCTCCTGTGATATGTTTTTTCTCTTTATTGTGATGTCTAAGGACGGACCACGCCTGTCCCCGATTGGCTAATCCACCTGTCAATCACGCCCATTTGAAAACAGGGAGATTCACCAGTGACCAGACTCACATCTTCATGAAGTATTGAAGAAGTGTGTATTCTGGATCCCAGGCAAGCACAAGGTAACTTTACTGGTGGAAAAGTGACCTAGAGCCCTCTACTCTTTTTTTTTTTTTCTTTGACTTGCTTTGCTTTTAAATGATCCACAGTATGGCATTAAACTTGCCTATTTCCATGGAGACAAGCAGGTGACGCCGTCAGGTCAAGTGACAGGTCGCTCACAGTAGGAATTCATGTTTTTCAAGTGTTTTTTGAGAAATAAAAACGGCGGTAGGGTCAATAGGTGAGAAGATGACCAAAATGAATCCAGACCGTGAACTATTTATTTATTTCACTTTTTTTTTTTTTCCTACCATGTTAGAACATTCCCTCATCAAAAAACATGGCTGAAGAGGTTTTAGATGTCATCCATACATGTTTCAGTAATTTAGAAATCTCAGTTTTAGGAAAGTTTAGGGAAGGACAACACTTTAGACTAACGTCCTCTACCTGCCTTACGTAACTGCACTGCTCCGTGCCGTTCATCAGTCTCATGCTGCATTCATGTGATCTCGGAAACTCGGAGATAGCTATGTAATCATCCGACTTCCCAAAATCACAGCGTTCATGAGACAACGGCAATAACAAACATTTGCATAAATTGATTATCCTTGCTGATTCAATGGAAAGTTTTGCAAAAAACCCTGCAGTTGTTGTGACAGAGACTTACGTGACAGGATGTTGTTTCTTGTAGGAAAAATGCAGATTAAGTAATTATTTAGGATGTTTTCGTAAGGTTTTATTGCTGATTACTTCATTAATTAGAATAAGTGATGTGACGTTCGTGAACGAGTCAGCTCTTTTGAACGGTTCCTTAACGTGAATGGTTGGAACCGGATCTCAGTTTTTAAAAGAACCAAATCTTTTTCTTTCTCATTTTTATGCATTTTTACACGGATTAACGCTGAACCAACACAAGAAACAGCACAGAACATAGACTATATATAGACTTTATGGTCTATGTCTACGGTACACAAGCAGAGCAGGCGACACGTCTGAGAGCTCTGAGGACAAAAAATCGTAATAGCAGTTTGTTTTTAAATTATTATTATTATAGTGCAAGATTATGCATAATTTCAAAGGGTAAACGCACTCACTCTGATTAGTTTGTAGATGAAATGAGTTCTCACATTGGCTTCTGGCATATAAATAAATAGTAAAAGAGCCAGTCTTTTGAACGGCTCTTTGAAAGGAACTGTTATGTAAATCTTTACTTAGTGTTTTACCTAATTTGTACTTTGTCATATAAATATGGTTTGCAGACATCTTAGTCCCAGCCTATATGACAAAGTACAAATTAGATAAAACACTAAGTAAAGATTTCCATAACAGCACGGATCCAAAAGATTCGGATCCCATAAAAGAGCCGAAAGTCCCATCACTAATTAGAATATAAAGCTGAATTTTGGCGTAAATTTGTTTCATTTGTGAAGTATAACATGAGTGTAAAATAAAACAAAATGACTCTGTCACCGTGCTGTCCTACAATCCCAAAGGGACTCCTGTCTAGGCCTGTCACACACCGATAACACATTTTGAAGTGCGATATGTTGCTGAAGAAAATATAGGCAATAAACGAATATATAATATTGAAACTAATCAATTATGCCTAAAAACAATTCTACATTTACAATATCATTAAAAAAGCTGCAATAATAAATAGCTGAATGAAAAACTTTTGCATTTAGTTTGTATCTATAATGATTTATTCAGCCCTCTACAGCTCAAACCTTATCATAGTACATCAAAATAATAAAAGATTCCCCACTAGCTCAAAGAAAATAAAAATACTGACCCCCAAAAAGTATTGATCCATTTCGATGTAGTAATTATCATGACATGCCCACTCCTGTCACGGTGACATAAACTGGGGAATTCTAAGTCCAACGCTTCCACACAAGTTTCCGAGTTGAAATTCCATCCCGAGTTGCTTCAATCCCATTCTTCCGAGTTTCCGAGATCACATTAATGCAGCATCTCCTCCGTAGCGCACATTAATCCTCCATTGACTTCATTACGCAGCCATCAGAAGAACAAACTCAGGGGCTCAGTTGGGGCTAAACTCTAGTATACAATGATTTAACTTCACAGTGTCCCAGCTGTGGACCAAGAGCCCTCTTCAGACTGACTATATTTGCACAAAGTGTTTGTCACTAGCCAAGGTGTTAATATTTTGTGCACCCTTCATTGCTTTTCTTTATCTACCAGAAAAGGAAATCTATAAAAAAATACCTTTAAAGCGGGACAAAACGCTCAACTCAACTCACAACTCACAACCACATTTCAAACAGAGCGGCTAAACTGGACAGTGCCTGGAGGACTAAAGAAAAGAGTGAGGGTGGAGGATGGGTGAGGCCTGGAGGTATGGGGAACAGTGTGATTGGTCTAAGAGGTATCTATACTTCAAGGTGGGTGTTTGCAATCAGAAACACCTGGCTGTAATCAGGGCAGTCTCTTGTGATGTCACCAACTACTCGAAATTGCAGAGACCACTGAAGGCAGCACGCACTTAGATTTAAGCATTTTTGACTAGATAGCTGTAAATTTACCTAGTTTGCACCGAAGTTGCCGAAAAAAATGACTAGGAACAGTAAATAATGCTATTAAAACACCATGTACCATTAAGTAGCAAAAAAGTGGATTTTGTGTTTAGTTCCACTCATAGACTGTATATATAAATGGACATAGCTAACCTACTAACCGCCGCGTTCCAAATAGGAAGTGATCATGGGCGCACTTCCGGCTCCATCGGCTCCAAATTAGAAAACTGTTGCTTCTCACTGTAACTGCTGCAGTGAGACTCGTCATTTTGGTCTTAAAATGTTTGTATTAACCCGCTCTACACGATCCTGGTATTTTTATTTCGCTATTGTGTCCAAACATTGATAACAGACAAATCAGGTGCCTTCTTTCCCCGAGGTCGCTCCCGCTAGCATTAGCAACAGGTTTGATTGACAGCGTTGCTAAACCAGCGGTGCGGGCGGGCGTTATCTTCAACAGCCTGGCTTCGGATTGTCTCTTCGGTTGCTGTGATACTCGTGGTCGAAATTCCAAATATGGAGCTCGGCTCCAAATTCGTCCCTATAACTGCTCTGGCCTCGATGAGCTTCATTTGACCGGAGTCGAACGCTATGGGTGACATCACACTCACTTAGTCCACTTCTTTATACAGTCTATGGTCCCATTTTAAATAGGAAAATTCAAGTGATACAAATAACTGAAAGCATCACAAATATTACTGACTGAATATCACTGATACCAATAAACGCACTGCTGTATATTCACCCCTATCTTGCCCCCCCCCGCCCTCTCTTGTGTACAAACTAGTCTCATATCCTGTTTCTGTGTGGTATGATTAGTGAGTGTTCATAATGACCTGTATGGCTCCTGTGCCTCCAGGGCTGGACAGATTGACCCAGTGAGAGACATCACTCTGATTTACATACAGCATAATGGGCACAGATATGAGGCTGAGGGCGCTCCAGAACATCCAGGCGCAATCAGCAAGAACGGAATGAGTTACTTTGTGTACATGTACTTTGTTTTAGTACATACGGATCAATAGAAGCAATTATTTTGTGCGTCATCATACTGTATGTGTTTCCAATTGTGAAGAATACATGTAAATCTAAATCTGTAAATATAGTTCAAAGAGGGGGAATTATGCAAAAAAAAATAAAAAATAAAAAAATCATGCCTTGGTTTGCTAGGTTTTAGATGCCATCCATGCATGTTTGAGTAATCTAACGATCTCTTCCAGGCTCTCAAAACAACACACTACAACTTCACAAACCTGATGTGATGTGCAGTAGTTTCATTAACAAAATGCATGCTGATTGTGTTGTGATAGCGCTTTGAAGGGGGAGTAACTTAGCACAGGGAGCAAAGGGAGGGGGGACTGAAGTGAAGTGAAACGTATTAAACATGTTAATACTTTGTCTTAGGTGAATATAGCATTTTCAAAACAATAAAAGCTAAATTAATTCATTCGCTCTCCCTTCATCTCTGACCAGACTTATAACATCAGGCCGAGCGGCTGAAGCCAATGTGCTCAGGTCAGGCTCTGGTCCACAGTGCTTAATACACACTGCAGTTTATACGTTTGGCTTTTTTCATCTATTTGTGAATGAGACAAACAGTACTTAACTTCTGAAGAGCAGCTTCAAACCTGCTGATTCTTCACAGTGTATTTACTTACTCAAATGAGGCTGCTGATGCATGAGGTGACAAAGAAAATAAAACTAGATGGCAAAAGATGTCAGAGGTCAAGTACTGAAAGTAAGAAGGCTCACTCTGCACTTAATATAGCAAACTGTAAATATCCTTAAAAGCACAGACCTCTCAGTCTGCCAGTATTTATTTAATAGCTTTTTATTAATGAAACTCAAATAAGATACTGACTAATTCAGTTTGAACTTAAAAGGTAAATTCTTAGTGGTATTTGATTAAATAAACAACTTTGTATATATAAAACTATCGTCATTATTGAAATATTTAGTTTAATTTTAGTCTTTAATAAGGGTGTAGGATACTGTAGAGAATAAATTGTACATCTGAATAAAAGTGTCCATTAAGTTATTTATTCAGCCCTTACTGTTGAGGCAATTTAAGGATAACTTATTACGATAACTTAAATAAGCGGCGAGTTTTGGTGCACCCAAATCATGTTCTGATGCACCCAAATGAAAATTTTAAGCACAAGGGTCACCCAATTCAAATTGTTAGTCTGGAGCCCTGATCATATCATGGGGTTTTAACCAACTAAGAAGTGCAGCTTGCGTAGTTCAAAGGACACAAGTAAAGGACTGTTGGATTGGTGAAATGAGCTGTTTTTTCCTGTATCCATGGAGGCCATGCAAGAAGATAACTAAGGAGCAAACAATTGACCTCTGAGATGCTACAGGCTTTTTACACCAAATGTGGCAACATAGTGGCAGAGGACCTTCGAGAGAAAACACTTCGAGGGAATATCCAATCTCATCACCGATCGAAACAAAAGAGTGGAGAGAAAGTGAATCTGAGGAGAGGGCTTTCCTGTTGTGCCTCCAGAGTTCACCTGGTTCCCCCTGAAGGCTAACTGTGATGCTGCAGGACACTTTCTTGTCTTGTCCTGAGGACTGTTCCTCTCCTCAAACTGCCCTGACACAGGATCAACTGATCCTACCTGATCAATCCTCCTGTAAAACTGCACTTAGACCATTGACTGAGACACAAAGGTGACTGAGCAGCTACATTTGAATTTCCCTCAGGATCAATAAAGTATGTACCTATCTATCTATAATTTTGCTTTACAAACACAAATAGACAAAAAGATGAATGTTTTTAATGAATCCAATATTGGTATGAAATATCTAAAATGTTACATGTTCATTTTATTTTGTCAAGTCGTTGGCAGATTCTTAAGTTAAAACCAACTTAAAAGCTGATTTCTTTTTTTAAACTGTACAATCACATGTACCTTTAAATTATCTCTTTAACTCCAACACATAGTCGTCGACACATTCTCTTGCATGAACCGACAGCGTGGATCTTACAGAGCTGTGAGTGGTCAGTGTGCACAGCGTGATGGCAGGACATGGAGATAATCAGCACATAGTGAGAGGCAGCTAATTAACAGTCGGAGCAGGCCGATTGGTGGCACAGATTAGCAGCTTTCTGCAGAGTGGCCCCCACACAGATATGGCTGTCAGGATCCATCCCGGTGAGTAATAAGGTACGTGTGTTCACTTCTGTCGGCCCTAATGTCTGCTGCAGAGAAACAGCTCCAGGCACCACTAACCAATGCTTTAGCTCACGTTTCATCACCTCATTGTCTTTATTTTACAGAAGCCCTGTCCATAGGTTTCAGAGTGATGAACAATTAACATTTCCATTACAGCAACAGTTCAAAACTGCTCAAAATGGTGCCTATAAACAGGAAGCTGAAACATATAAATAGCTTATTCTCGTATATCACAAGGAGGTCACGAAATTAAGTATTTTTAACTATTAAAAAAATGGTTGAAAACATTAAAGATACAAAGGTTTATACCATTCTGTAGAACATTGCGGGCAAATCATGGTGCACTTTATTGTCCCCAAATGGAACAATGAAGTGGGGCACCTTACAGTGGGCACCATAGCGCAACACCAAGTAACCCAGATCTCCAGATCTTGAGTTAGTCTTGGTCAGGACTACCTTAGCTGGAAGACGTACCTATTGTGGATCTTTTGGGTTGATGGGGCAAATCGGAGTGCCCAGAGGAAACCCACCCAGGTACAGGGAGAAACATGCTAACTCCACACAGACAAGCAGTTGCAGAGGTTAACCGACAACCTTCTTACTGTGAGGCGAGAATTCTAGCTACTGTGCGATCAGTAACATTTTCATGAGACAAGCACGTGATGAACCCTCCACCAAACTAGGAACCTTCTGTGCCATATTGACCTTGTTCCGCCTGGCCCATTTTTGCCTCTAAGTTCTACTGAACCGCACTCTTTGTGGTGGCACTTCCGGTTAAGTGGTAATCCTATGAATTTCAATGGAGAATTTGAGAAATGTTTTGCTGCTAAAATATGATATAAAGTTGGTTGATTTGTGTAAAATGTTCAACATTCATGTAACCAGCAAGTCAACACTGCACCGATTCTCTGGGAATCTCTAAAACAGCTCTGTAATCCATATAGAAGTTATTTGATATTAAGATCGGCAGCAACAACCCGAAGAACGATGTCAGCACTCACGGCAACTTCTGAAATACGGCGAATATAACTAAACAAAATGAATCCGTGTTATTAGATTGGCTCAGCGGTGTGACGCCCAGAGTTTAAAATCCAGTACAGTAAATATTCAGCAGAGCAAGTTGCTTTACCAAATACACCGCACATGCCCAGAAGCTCTTTGATTTGCCCACAGCCCTGCCTCGAGTTGGACACAAATCAATCTGGCAGGCGCTACTCTTGTTGGCAGTGGAGGTACTTGGTTACTTGCCTAATCTTTTTAAATGCATATTCATGGAGATGTATGGAAGCTCGCGAATACCATTTCATATTTTAGTCTGTGGGTTATTTATTACTCTTGGTCCTCTTGGCAAGAATGTTACGACATCAATAACTACATCACCACTGCAGATTTGTTTCAGTCTGTAGCACTACAAGTCAGTTGGTGCATCGGAATAGTGCGTTTTCACAGCTAAGTGACGGGGAAGGCTGGCAAAAGGTTGTGTCTTTGCAGGAGTCTCATTTGCCGTGCGGTTTGTGACAATGAACACTGCAGGATCTGTATGGTATGTCATCCATGTGTAGCAGTTAAGTGGGATACTGTATTATAATGTGGAAAAAACACTTTACCTTGTATTTATTGATGGACAATCACTGAACACGTTTCGTAGCCATGCAGTTTATTCTATGTAATTAATACATATTATTTTTATTATATCAGAAAAGCAAATCTTAAGGTCAAAGGCATTTTTATAGTCTGCGAACCAGGAAGTCCACCATTCCCCCCCCCACCGCTGTTCTGCAAAAACCTGGTTAGCTAACCTGTCGTGGTTAGCTCTAACCTTAACCAGATGAACTATTCCTAAACCTAACCCTAATCCAAACCCTAACCTTAACTTGACTGTGAAAAAATATATTGTCAGAAAGTAATATTTGCTAGCATAGCCACCAATGCAAAATGGCGGTTGTATGGCATAACTTGGATGGGAAAAAAATTAAGCTTGTGCACTGTTAGCATGCTAGTTGTTGTTAGTATTACCAAAGAAGTGAGGAATAACTCTGGACCACTACAAACTGTTTTTCATACTATTTTTGGTAAATCTGGTAGAGTGCCTTTAAAGGTGAACTTTAAAGGTAAATTTTCTGGTGAGGGTTCAGCTTATTACTTAGTGGAACTTTAATGATATCTGTAAACATACTTTAAAGATCATGTCTATGTTTGAAAATGAACAATACTGTATCTAAATGCGGGGCCATTTCAAACCCAGCTAGTTTTTACTTGCGCCATATCATTAGTTTCATGCTACTCCAATTTCCATTTTCCAAATCAGCTGTAAAACTGTCCTTCTTTGTCAGGCATCTGCTAGGATCCAATAAAAATGTGAATCCAGCCCCAACGCTGATGAACAAATAACAGCATCCCATAAAGCAGGCCTTTTCTTCATGCTCCTCCACTTTTACTAGAGCCATAGCCCAGTCTTTTACACGGTCAGCTTTATTAACTTCACATCAATTCAAGAGCAGGGAGTTCCCATGAGGATACAGAGAATTAGATCGGAGAAAAGATTTATATGTAGCCGTCAAAGATGTAGTAAAAAAGTAAGTAAGTAAGAAAGGCAAGTTAATTGAGATTTTGGTCCAGATAATAGTATGTAGTTTGGTTTATTCACGCTTGTTTGATGAATCCTTCTGTAGTAAGTTCGCTCCTTCACAGTCCGAATTTTGAATTTTCCAGTTTTGTGAAGTCACAGGTAAAAGTCTGGAGGTCTCCTGAGCATTTTGAAGTCAGCTAACCTTAGCTGTGGCTTGTTTATTCAATACTAATTCCCCTTAAACCAGTTCCCAATTTTGGGTGCATCTATGGAAACAAGGTGTCTATTGTCTGAAGATGGACATTATTTTAAGTTCTAAAACATGAAATCTACTCAAAAGCATGTTTAAAGCTACCTTCCGTAAGTTTATTTGATTTCATTTCACCAGTAGATGGCAGATGTGAAACCCCTTTAAAGGTCCTATGTTATGCAAAATTCACTGTCTGACTTTGACATTGTAAGCATGTTATAATGTTGTTACCTCCTCAAAAACATACCCGGAGTTGTGTTTTGTTTCATTCACACATGTTAGAGTTACTTATTATTAGTCTGTCTGCATCTCCAAAGCTCAAAATACTCTGTTCCACCTTATAATGTCATGAAGTGGTAGTTTCAAGTTAGTAGCTACCTTTTACTTTTTGTTCAGTAGAGATTGGCAATTCCAGAGCTGAAATTATCCAAATGATTCTAGAAAAAAACACATGGCATCACAAGGTGGAACAGTGTGTTTTCTGCTTGAGAAAAGAGTGCAGCCTAAAACATAGGTCAAAAAAATTGCGTAATATGGGCTCGTTACATAGTCTGACAACCTCTTGCAGTGCTTCCCCTCTGTGCTGTATCCTGTATCTGACCAATTCATTTCTATCAAGGAACAGAGGGTTGTGGCAATCGTTTCTATTGTTTTGCTCTGAAGAAATATTGTCCATGCCCCAATAAACAATTTTAGGTGAAGTGCAGGTCATTTTTCCCTCTCAGCTTTCACCCAGTATTGTCTCTGTAGCTAAAGGTGTGTGACTGAGTGAGAATAGTAGATTGTTATGGTGTTTCAGACAGAGTAGAAAAATACAAACCATTAGCTCACTGGGCACACAGGTGAGATTGAGTTCAGGAAGGCAAAGATGGTATCACGCTCAGATACGGTTGGGGAATACAGTAGTCATTATTGTTTTGGTTTTTTTTACAATATTTTAAACATGATTCTATTTATTTGTAAAAACATATATGATAGTAATAAAATATGTAGACCTTTTTAAAGGCTCTATACTCGATTTTCGAAAATTGTCTTGCAGATATAAGCAGCTCTTGAGGTCAAAATATGTCCGCTGTGTGCTGTCTCCATCTAATTATAAAGTGTTTTAATGTCTGGTGATCAGGAAGTGTGGGTTAGCATGCTATTTGTTGTTAGCTTTACAGTCACGGCAAAACTCCACACTGGTCTCTATGAGTTATGAAAAGCACTTACAAACTCATTGCGGTGAATATATAGGATGCTTGGAAAGCATAAGATAAGTGAGAAATAACTTTGGAGCAAACTGTTTAAAATTAAAATAAATAAATAAATATAAATACAATTTTTTACATTTTTAAGATAGCAACTTTAAATAAAACAAAACATACCAGGAGTCGGCTTTATTTACGCTCCATTCAGTAATCCTGGACACTAGGTCATGTCTCTCCATCTTTCAATTTTACACAGATAGTTACTCAACAGTAGTTACATGATCATGGAAGTCTCCAGAGCAGTTTTTAGGTCCTAAAACTTCACCAGACCACTAGTTAGGTATATTAGCATAGCATTTACATTTTCCATATACATAGCCAAACACCATTAGCATTTTATTATTATTGTTTTTTTCATGTTTTTTATTATTATTATTATT
>JACM01072140.1:0-10447 GCA_000787095.1 Periophthalmodon schlosseri | reverse complement strand
GTTATAATACTACAACAAAATATATAGCCTGTCTGTCTATAGAGTCTGGATTCAAAAACACAAATCTAAATCACTGTTTTGTTGAATAGGTTTATTGTATTGTTTTTTCTTGATATGTTGCTGTTGATGTCATCAACATTCCCTGGGGATGTGATGGCAACTGTAAGCACTGTTCTATCTGAGGCCTGTTAGACTTTAATCTGAGCTTTGTTTTAACACAATCTGACCATAAAGAGCTGACTTAGCTGGAACTACAACAGGTGAGCTCTCAGTTACAGGTTAGCTAGCCTTATCCAACAGTTTTTCAGTTAGTCACTCTCACCTTTCAGTTGAAATTCAAACACCTAAACAGGACTATGAATGCTTGTATTGATCACAGGCTCCTGAAAATGTGTTGTCAGGTCATCTTAAAACTTTCTTGGCAGTGTTTGCAGTGACAGCACATTCTACATGTATCTCTATGGTGGAATGTTCAGCAGTTGTCATGGTGACACAGTGCACATATTAGCAAAGTATCAATGGTTGCAAATTAAAAGTGATGCTATGCTAAGTGGTAAATAGGTTGTAAAAATATGCAAGCGTTTATTATGAAAAAGGATTGCAACTTGGCCTATCAAATATAAACTCCAACAATGCAATAATAAAAAACAAGCTATTCATATCATCTTCTTCCTATTGTCCAAACACCCCCGTCCAAAACGTGATAGCACTTGCTCATGTGCTAACGCTACCATCCACGCACAGCCAAGATTAAAAGAAGAACACTCCACACAGCGATGACCTGAAGAGGTGTTGGAGTGCTTTTTACAATACCGGAAAAAGTAGCGTTCAATCAATATGCTCTGAGTCAGATTTCAAAAATAGAATGGACAAAAGCTTGTTGTTATGATGAGAAAAACAAGAAATTACTCTTGTTTGGTTAAAGGGCCTATATTACGCTATTTTCTGATACATGTTATAGTATCGTTTGCTCATCAAAAACATACCTGGACTTTTGTTTAATTCACACATGTTTAACTCACAAAACCTACATATTTAGAATGAGTTCTTCTCTCAGACAGAAAACACTCTGTTCCACTTTGTGATGTCATCTTCACCTGAATGATTTGGATAATTTCAGCCCTAGAACTGCCAATCTCTATTGAAGTAAATGTAAAAGGCAGCTGTTAACAAGAAAACTACTACTGAAATGTAGACATACTAATAATCCACGATTATTCAAATATGTGTGAATGAAACAAAAAACACAACTCCAGGTATGTTTTTGATGAGGTAACAACATTATAATATGGCTTAAAGCTTAGAAGAATTCATTTTGTGTAATAAAGGAGGACCTTTAAAAGTAGAAAAAACAAGTTGAAGTTTATACAATTCGAATGTTTGTGATGCAGAGGGGAGATGGAGAGGAGTCATTTAAAAATCATTGGGAGCAGACTGAAAATGTTTAGCTTCAGGGCGTAAATCTACTCAGATCCAATTGGGTCAGAAGTGGCTGTGGGTAAATGAAATGCAATCAACTGAAGACTGAATTGTTTTGTGAATTTTTGTAAATGTAAAACTAGAATCTACAGCTATGGAATGAATCAAATGTTAATAGAGATTCAGTCATTTCTAATGGTCAATGATCAGCTTGGGTCTTTTTAATGGATGGAGCAGATGGACCAGTTTGGAGGAAGAAATTTGACTGTTATTCATGTTAAACAGCTATTTTAAAAAGTCTATGGTTTATGTTCAGGAAATTAATATTGCAAAGTATTAATATTCATTTTCAATAAGATTTAAAAAAAACAAAAAACGGGCTTGCATCTCCACAAACCTGACCTTCTTTGGAAATGTTATTCCTTTGGCAGTAATCATCCACACTATGGCCATGGAGAAGTATTCATTTTCTATTTCCATGGAGTCATGTAGTTATGTACCATACATATAAACTTATCTTTATTCCATTTATTCAATTACTGTTTTTCAGTTTTTGAGTGCTAAAAACATCCAGATAAAGCTATAACATTTCTACGCAGACAAGCACAAGAAAAGTCCCATAGTGCAGCTTTAATATGACAAAATGGTATGGAAAAGCAAACAAGCAAATTTCAGAATAAAACTGCCTTTGACATCACTGCCTCAAAATTTGAATTGACCTTTTTAATCTCTAAAATTCAAAAAAATATCCTAATGTTTTTTTAATTTTAATTTCTCACCTCCACTGGCGTACTCCATGACCAGGTAAAGCGTTCTCTCCGTCTCAATCACTTCAAAGAGTTTCACTGGAAAAAGAACAAAGAGACAAAGAACCAATTATGATTCAATTAAAACTTCAAACAGTTCAAAGAGAGGAGCGGTGTCGGTGCAATGAATACATCTGCACCCAGACTGAACGGGCATCCAGGTGTTATGAAAAATACATGACCCGAGACTGAACTGTCTAATTGGTGTCTGCTAATACAAATATGCCTTATTTACGTTTACAGTTTGTCCAATAGTTTGAGTGCTCTGTTGTAAAATAAAGATCAGTGACAAGTGAAAGGAAGTTTAAGTGGCTACACCCAATTTTTTTTCGATGTATTTGAGAAAAATGTGTCTTGCCCCGTTACAGATATATTGTATAAGCAGCTCTTGAGGTCTAAAAAAGTCCGTTGTGTACTGTCTGCATCAAATTATGAAGCGTTTTATTGTACGAGAATCACGAAGTGTGTTGTAAGCATGCTAGTTGTTGTTAACATTACCGTGATGACCTCTGAGAGATGAGAAAAGCGCTTATAAACTCATCGCAGTGAATAATTTGGATGCTGGGAATGCATAAGGTAAGTGAGGAATAACTTTGGACCACTGCAAAGCATTAAAAATGAACTAGTTCAGTTTTTCACATTTTTAAGACAAATTAAATACATTTAGTTGATATGATGGAAGAAAAAAAAATGGATAAGGATTTCAGAGATTGAAATTTTAAGTCATACAGCTGAATTAGGGGTGGACGATGTTGATAAAATTGAATAGCTCAAGATATATTTTTTTTAATTATACCAATAATAATACACATATTTGTCCATAATGTACTATAGTAGCATACCAAAAACATGGTAATTTTGTCAAACTACCAGTATTATTTAGTATTATTATAATTGAGTATTCTAGTTTTGTGTGGTGGCATAGAGTTTGAACCAGTGCTTACCGATATTGGGATGATTTAAGATCTTCATTATTCTAACTTCTCTGAAGAGCTGAAAGAAACAAAAAGAATCATGTTATGTACTTTTTATGATAAGATGAAGGAAAAAAAAACAATAAATGAATAGTCAAAATAACAAAACAAATCTTCCCAATAATAATGCCAACAAAGAAATAAGCCACATTTAAGAACCTGATCTGAAAAGCATGAAAATAACATGTCTTCCACTCAGACTTGCTGAAATTATGCAGTTAGAACTGACAGCTTTTGATAGTTTGAATAGTTATGTAACAGAGAGGCCTGACAAATGCACCAGTTTAAGCACGAGCAGACACAGACTAATTTGATTTGAATGGCCACAGACATTAGGGAAAACAAGACAAGTGAGGACAAGAAATGGAGAGAGGGAGGATACAGAGTGGGGGAATCCCAAATAATAATTATTACCAAATAATTATTTCACTCCATACACCAATAAATTGACTCAACCCTGGACCAGGACTGTTCCGGGACTAGACCAGGACTAGACCGGGACCTTATATTTTAGACCTCCACAAACATGCTGTCAGTGGGTTTCAGACATATGACCTTTTCTTGTTTTGGGTGCCATTTTGTAGACTTTTTCCAATCAAAACTAGTATTGTTTTGAACTGTTCATTTCAATGGCAAGGACAGACTTTTCAGACAGAGACCCAGAAATGTACCTCCGTTTGTTGTAATTTGACCTGATTATGGATTTCCTCTCCTCTCTGCCCTTCTCACTTGATAAACTTTAGCATAATCTCTCAGTCTTTTCCTGTTTTAAACTCCTGGGACATCTCCAGTTCTTTCCTCACACCACATTGGAGTTCCGCTCATGTTTTATTGATTGAACGCCGTGAACTACACCCTTGTTTCTTCCGCTCCAGAAAAAATATGAAACGCATCAATCTTTCATGAAAGCGGAGCTACAGGAAGCGGTTAGGGACAAAAACAGACGGTCAAGGCTCTTTCTAATAACTGTACATAACAAATCTACAACCGAAAGTAATATGGTTTAGGGTTTAGTATCGAAAATCAGATACTAATCAATACTAAAACTCAAAACTAGATACTCATTTGAGCAAGTATCAATACTAAAAAAGTTACATTCACAGGATAGAAATGATCCTTTCCTGCACAGCTTTAGAATGATCTTTGCTGTATCAGAACAAGTATAAGACACATAGACTAGTATACACCCACGGACCACAACGGAACCTACCTGGACAACTGAGGGATTACACAGATATAAAGCCGCGTGGTAATATAAAAGAAAGTACTATTACTTAATGCTGAAATGACATTCTATGGTCTAAAGAAAGTATGAGTGTTTTTATTATCAGTTATTATAGTTTAAACTGAGCTGGAGGACAGGTCTGAATTCTATGATGGAATTTGCTGTTTAACTGTCAGATTACAAATTTGTTAACCTGGTTTATGGTTAATGTCCTCTCCGCCAGTTTAAATAAACAAAAGTAAAATTAAGCTTCAGAAAGTGGTGTCATTATTTAACCAAACAGATGTGATTGTTCTCAGTTGAAAGGACTTTAAACCATTTATACGACGAGTTTGTGGAACCAATGCAAAACAAATAATGAGAAGGTTCAACATTTGTGGATCATAAGTTTGGGTATTTCTTTCAAAAACAGTGAATATAAATATAATATAGACACATTTTTATGGTGGAACCTTTTCACCTTTTCACTTTCACTTTTGACTGACCATTTAAACCACATGAGCACTTTTATAGCTTTAGTATCGGAGCTGCCGAGCCTTATACAGCTGAGGCATGTGGTATCAGCGAAACATTAAAATTCAAGTTGTGCTAAATTATAAATGTCTCATTCTTTAAGTGGCAGCAACAACGGTCAAACCAAGATGGTGGATAAAAGCTCTGCAAAGATGGAAGATACCAATTTTGACTGACTGAAGACAAATTTAAGAGGTTTTCAAGGTAGACAATGTAGTAAATAGGACTGCGCCTTATATCGCAATCAAAGCCTGCAGTTATTTAGGTAATAAAATGTCCTCTGCAAAAAACAAAATATCAAAAGTTATCAGTTCATATTTCAGACTTCTCTCAAATGTCAATACTCCTAGAGTTGTTTACAATGCCTAATCACAATCACAATACTTCCCAGAAAAATTGCAATTACATTTTTTCCCAAACTTGTGCAGTCCTAGTATAGTAAACTGTTTAAAATACTACATCTCTCCCTCAGACTTGGCCTTGTGTGCCTTAAAAGAAACTGGAGGTCAGAGCCACTAAAGCATGAATATGCTGAATGGAGCATACAACCAACTGCAGGCACATGCGTTTTGGTACTGCACTGTTTAAGTCAATGCATGGGTTTAACATGGGAAACTACTACATATTGATAGCAAATAAGTGATCAATAAAATTTTCTAGTAAAATCCAACAGAAAATGATAAAATATGGATTAGTCAACTCATTACCACAATACTGACATAATGTATGTCTAGTCTAGTCTGGTCCCGGTTTTAGTCATGTTCTTCCTGCTTTTAAGAGTGTAAAAATCAGATACAGTGCCTCTATTACATTAGAGTGTTTGGGCTGGTGTGAACCCAACAACTGCATTCTGGGCCGCAGTAAACGGATGGCCCGAGAGCGCTTGAAACAGGAGATCTCAGAGTTTCTCCACTCGCACTCTGGAGCGCGAAAAAAACACCGCCTAAAGGGGAAGCGAGCGGGTGTGCGCATATTCACCGGGTTCTGTCCGCTTGAAGGGTGTTGTCATAGAAATAAGTTCGGCGATCAGGCTCATGGTGTTTGCGGTGAATGATGCGCAGTATATGATGCGCGGTGTATGTGAACAAGGCCGACCAAAAAGTAAAGTAAACAGACCTAAATCTAGTGCGCACTGGGGTCACACTAGATGTGTGAAAACAACCTTTGGTTTGTTTGGTCCTGGTTCTAGTCCCTAGTTCTAGTCCCTAGTTCTAGTCCCTGGTTTAGTCCCTGGTTTAGTCCCTGGTTTAGTCCCTGGTTTAGTCCCTGGTTTAGTCACGTTTTTTCCAGCCCTGGTTTAGCCTTGGTTTAGCCCTGGTTCTAGTCTTTAGTTTTTTCTTGTTTATTCTAGTCTAGAACTCGTTAAATGCTAGTTTGCACCAGTTGTTTTTTAACAAGCATATTTTGTGCCTTATGTAGTTTTTGGCAACACTGTTTAGAGGGTAAACATTATCTGAAGACCAATTGCTGTGATTTCATGAAACATCAAATTCATGATAACCAATAACCTCACAATTAAAATAATAAGGTGAAAAAACAGAGCAGATGAGATCACAACTGTAATGGAAACTTGCCAGGGGACTTCTGCCTTGCACCTGTCTGATCTGGGAGAAGTTTCTGAGACATTCGGGGCCATAAACGAAAAAAAACTACACTTAAATATGGCATTAAAGTGTTAAAACAACAGGGTGAATGAGAGCAGAAGCTTTGGAGAGGCTGATCCGTCATACACAATGAGCCACAGCTGTCCATGTTATGCAATAGTCTCATGACACAGGCCCAGGACACACGACACCTCCCCATGTAAAACTCTCCATATAAATCAATAGAATATTACAGAGGTGAAGGAGCTACTCAACAAGAAAGGACAATGTAATGATCTGTCTATTAGTAATAAAATAATAGATCAGTTGGGGGAGGGTTGAATGGTTTTGGAAAAATATCAGATTTTTGGCAAGCATTACAATTAGAATTGCGAGGAGATTTTAAATAGTTTTAATTTTGGCACTTTCTTCAGCGTTTACATTTTAAACTCCACCCACAAGCACATTTCAAATAGAGCTACTAAATTGGTCTGGAGGTATAAGGAACAGTGCGATTGGTCTAAGAGGTATCCACTCTTCAAACGCTGTGCCTCCAGCCTGGCTGTAACTGGGGCAGTCCTGAGTGATGTCATGTAGTACTTGAAATTGCAGGGGTCTCTGGAGGTAGTACACACTACGTTTTTGACTGTTTTTGAAAAGAAAGCTGCACATTTATGTAATTTTCACTAAAATTGCCAAAAAAGGACTGGGAACAGTAGACAATGCTATTCAAACAACAGCAGCAAAAAAAGTTGATTTAGTGTTTAGTTCCACTTCACTTTCCCTCCATGATCATAAATATGAAGTGCTAAACTAAAACAGGACTTGTACATTCAGTTGTTTCCAGAGGAAATTATATTACTTAAATAGTGGCATTGTTTGCAATTAGTTAATTGCAACTACCAATTGTGATTTGATTGCGATTAATCATTTGGAGCCTGGTTCAGAGCCTGGTTCAGAGCCTGGTTCAGAGCCTGGTTCAGAGCCTGGTTCAGTCCAGTATTTTAACACAAGTGAGAGAAAGAGCTGGGAGTGTTAAATTTAGTAGAGTGTGGACACATGGAGATGTTTACAGGCGAACTTTGACCCCTGTGGTGTTTGTATACATGCTCCAGGCCCCACGTTGAGGCCAATCTGCTATAAGCGCTGCACAACGCAAAACAGAGACTTGGCATTAGCCACTAAATACAAAGCAGAGCCTGGGAAAATATGGCATATAAAACAACGTGTTTGTAATACTATTCAGTATAATAATTAGGAAAATTAGGACGGTTGCCAGAGCGATTGATGCAAGATTAAGAATATAAATCGAAATCACAATTTGAATGGCCACAATTAGCAAATCAAAGGCTGTGGAGGAAATGATGGTACTTCCAAAATTGCAAACAACAAAATCTCCTGCCCTATTCAAACTGCTAACCCTGTAGTTTAGATCTGTACAAACATGTTCTGAAATGTGATTCTTGTATTAAATTGTCAGGTCATATTTCAGTCTTTTTTGTCAACTCTCCTCAACGTGTTTAAAATGTGAACTTTGAACAGGAATCTATTATTAAAACACAATTAGCAAATATAATCACAATCATCATGTTGTGAGAGCAATGATATATTTTTCCCAAATCGTTCAGCTCTACGATTAACAATTACAATATCTTTTATATCTTTTGAGTGGGAAAAAGTCCACAAATGTTGCATATAACAGGAAGCTGAAACCCATGGATAGATTATAGATGTGTTTGGCACAAAGCAGAAAGCCTCAGGATTGAAAGCTAAACAAAGCAAAATGCCATGTTTGCTCAAGGATGAACTCCACAAATTAAATTTTACTTTAGTAAATAAAACTCAATCTGTGTTAAGCAAATTTCTACAACAGGCAGGGTATTATGAAAACAATAATTTTAACACAATTGTAATATAAAAATTGTATATATTTCTGACTAAAAGGTGTGGACGTCTCCATGGAGATGTTATTTCTTTGGCTTGAATATTACAGAGCAGTAATACAACTTGATGCTCTTACAGGTTGCAACGGTATGAATTGAGAATGTACACATTTGTAGTTAAATAAACCTAGCCCAGTGTTTGCTAATCTTCGTGCTTCCTGTATGATGTCTGAATGAAAAGTAATGCATCAGCTTGTGTCTGTTTACATTTAATCAACCTCCTCCCTCCTCCTCCATATGACCTCTGACCCCTGTACACACTGATCTCTGAACCCGCAAACAGGCCAGAGGGGCCGACTTGGGACAGAGGCGGGGGGGGCAGAAGAGACGCTCAAACTTTAGGAATCAGACCCCAAAATAAAGAGTTCCTGTGAGTTATGTAAGAGACAGACTGGAGTTACACAAAAGAGGAACAGGGATCAAGCTCCTTTTAAGAGAGGGGGTCTTATATGGGGTCTGTCTGATATGCAATCATGTGAATATTCAGAGTAAGTTTTAAAACATACACTACCAGTCAAAAGTTCGGACACACCTTCTCATTCATTGTTTTATTTTTTTTTTTAACATTTACTACGTTGTACATTTTAGAAAAATAAGAAAGATATCAATTATGAGATGCAAGATATATGGAAATATGTAGCAAAGAAAAAAAGTTACCGTATTTTTGGGACTATAAGTCACACTTTTTTTCATAGTTTGGCCGAGGGTGCCACTTATACTGAGATGCGACTTATATGTGAAATTATTAAAACATATAATTTCACATCTTCGTTATTGTCACACTGACAACTGTGCGAGGGCACTCTAGGCTTGTGGACCAGTATCACAGCCACGCGGAAGCGGCAACGCCGAGGATGAAGAATTTAATGGATTTAGTGATTTGAAGTGAGATCGAGAGTTAACTTGTTAACTAAAGCATAAAAAATAAGCTATCTAATTAACTGGTAATATCTTACGTCAACATACCAGACACGCATTCAGTTCGTTTGTCTATGCTTCATGTAGCTGAATAAATATGTGTTATGTAAAAGGTGATTATACATGTTACAGTTCACTTGTTTGACCAATAGATGGCGCTGGTGTGTTTGTAATACCTGTAAGAAAATTGACTAGACTCATTTTCTTTTATACATTTCATATTTAATTTCCCTTTATTTATTTCCCCTTCATTTATAAGACCATACAGGTGATCATTTTTCATTTGGAACAATATTGTAAATGTTTAGTTTATCATAAGTCTAGTTTAAGGTCACAAAAACTAATTTTCCGGTTCAGCCTTTTTTTTTTTACGCTAATACTAAGTCTTACCCGACAGCACTATTTATGAAACAATTGAACAGTAAAATATAAAGTTTTCGGTTCACCAGTTTGTTTACTAGCATTCCAAAGTGGTATGTATATTTTCCATGCGTTCATATGCAATTTTGTGTGTATATGTAATATGAGCCAGAGCTTATGTTATATTTTATGTGTTTGCTAGTTCTATGGTGTGAACTATGATGAAGAAGTAAGACCAAAGCAAACAACAGTGAAAAGAACTCTCGTGTCTCTCGTGTTTGTGGACAAGCCGGCATATGTTACATTAGCGTAGTTATGTGATTAACTGTTAATATTTTATGTAAACAAACCAGACACTATTCAGTTCATTAGGCCCGAGCTACAAAAGTCAAAATACATTGCGTCAATGGGAGATGTCCCGTCTCAACTTTGTTCGTACAGTCACGAAATTCAGTACAAGCGTTCTTCAAGTGATGCCAAACAAAAAATATTATTATGGCCACGCCCCCTGACAAACCGGAAGTCGGCCATCTTGGACCGAAAATTCCGAAATGCAGAGTCGGCGTTTTCGCTCACGTCGCATTTTAATCAACTCCTCTGAGGGGACTTCACCGGCAGGGCTGAAAGTCACTGTACATCTTCTAGACAAGTGGGCCATCAAAAGTTAGCCAATTATTTCGATACTTATCACAGTTTGCGTGCAGCA
>KN468939.1:20150-37384 GCA_000787095.1 Periophthalmodon schlosseri | reverse complement strand
TGATTTAAAAATTTGATCACAAAAAAAGCTTGTCATGTGAGATCATTTATTAGTTTATTAATACAAGAATGAGTAGTTGATGAAAAGGATATCTAAAAATCAGATATACATTTGCATTAACCTCTTTGAATACTGCTAAATAAATAAATAAAAACATGCTTAATTGTTCTCAAAAACTAATATTATTATTAAAAATTCTGGTTAACTAAGAAACCATCAACTAATTGACTAAGGAATTAACGGCTTACAGCTGTACTACATAGCAACAGAAGAGCTAGATCTTGAGGGGGATCATCTCTCCACAGATCTGACTTGTCTCCATAAAGATAGATACATTTAATGTAATACAGTGGAACATTCCTAATAAAGTAGTTTCCTTGGAGACAAGTATCAGAATTAAATAAAAGTTATATTGCCTTTTTAGTGAACAAAATTCACGAACTAGGAATGTGTTTTGGTGACATTGTGTCATATAAAACACAGAATTTAATTATAAAATAAAAGGAATGCATAAAATAAGATGTTAAAAGAATAAAAAGTCAAAGTTTGTGGCAGACCCTTCACCAGGAAAATTACATAGTGCAGCTTTAACTCAAACTGCCCTAATATAAATCCCATACATGTCTCTTTAGGTTCCGTTTGGCACAGAGTCTGATGGCATGAACATCCTGGGCCTGGTGCTGTTTGCGATGGTGTTCGGCGTCGCTCTGAGGAAACTGGGCGAGGAGGGGGAGGAGCTTATTCGTTTCTTCAACGCCTTCAACGAAGCCACTATGGTCCTGGTCTCCTGGATCATGTGGTCAGTGCCCGGTGTCTCAAATCTGGACTTTACTGCTGCATCAACATGTACTATCAGAATAAGACTGTATTGTCACATGTCACTTTACGAAATATGAAACAATATTAGTACTTTATTCATCTGTTGCTGGGTTTCAGATGACATCACAACATCCTATAGGCCCATAATATTTAATGCAGATGAGGGGCAGCTAAATTAAACTGTTAAAATGCAGATTTATGTTGTAATACAGTGAGTTCTAATATAAATCTCCAGGTTAAACATTTGTGAATTTACCTTTTGGACATTTCATTAAAAAATACAATGTAATCAATTGGGAAAACTGTCTCCTGCCCCCATCTGGGAATATGACATCATCACATTCTAGAATCTGAAACTATTTCAATGAACAAGATTCAGCAAGATTCATTTATTTTCTCTTTGTGTAGCAATGTAATTTATATCTGTCGAAAAGTGGTAATGTTAACTGTATTCTGAATACCTCCAAATGAAAGAGTAACTGTACTAGACAAATTTCTCAGTATTCTGAATATGTACTTCCCATCACTGATCTTGTCAGATCTCAGAAGCAGGGCTGGCCCTGGTTAGTATTTGGATGAGACACCACTGGGGATACCAAGTGCCACAGTGGACCACCGGTGGCAAAAAACAGTTGTTGTGTAGGCAAAGCACTCAATCCACATGGTGGTCGGAGGAGCTAATGGTGCAGATTGGCCCCAGAGCAGCTGTGCAGCTGTGAGTGTGGAGTGAAAAGTGTCTGGGAATGCACTATATAAGATCAATGCATCATTATTATCATTCATTAATTAATACAGTTAATCTGATAATATACCTCGGTAACATTTTTAATTGAAAAAGCTTGGCCCTGGAGTAAAAAAAAAAAAAGAACCTCCGATCTACAGCTTCAGTGGGTCAGTGGTTAGTTCCCCCACCAGCCTCCTTTTGGAGTGCTTCAAGAGATGTTTTTGTTTAGTAAAGTGACTTGCTGAAAAACTCTATAATGCCTTGTTATTGTTCTTGACCCTCCCCTCACATTGTGTCTGTCTGCGTTAGGTACATCCCGTTTGGCATCATGTTCCTGGTGGGCAGTAAGATTGTGGAGATGGAGGATGTGGTTTTGTTAGTGGCCAGTTTGGGGAAGTACATCTTTGCCTCGATCCTGGGACACATAATCCACGGAGGTATCGTGCTCCCGCTCATCTACTTTGGATTCACTCGGAAAAACCCCTTCAGCTTCCTGTCCGGGCTCATCACACCATTCACTACTGCCTTTGCCACCTGCTCCAGGTACGGGTCATAGTTTGGGTCAATCTTAGTTTTTATAAAGCTGCTCATAGTCCATATTACAGGGGAGGTTCTGTGTCAACTTTGTGATAGCTTTTAGTCAGGTTATAACATTGTTCTTTCACTAAAACATATATGGAGTTTTGTTTTGTTTCACTCATGCCTAACACAAGTTTAAGTTTTTTACTTCATTCTATTATATTTTGACCTATATTATTGATTATTGACATCCCTACTATGCAACTAAAAGAATTTGCGCCCAAAACCCAAATGAAAGTGGTGAAGGTCAACTCAAACCATACTGCCCGTGTGCCCTTAGGCAAGACATGTAACGAAACAGGGATTTTACCGTAGCATTGATTCTACATAGACTGGTATCTATTTTCTAAGGTTTTAAAATAATATACTTTCCTGTCTTTCTCAGCTCGGCGACCCTGCCCTCCATGATCAAGTGCGTGGAGGAGAATAACGGTGTGGACAAACGCATCAGTCGCTTCATTCTGCCCATCGGAGCCACGGTCAACATGGACGGAGCCGCCATCTTCCAGTGCATCGCCGCAGTGTTCATCGCTCAGCTCAACAACCACCATCTCAACGCCGGACAGATATTTACTATTCTGTAAGTCAAGAAATCGTCAACACATCTGAAGGACTTGTAAAAAGGCATCGACCAGAACTGCATTAATTTTTTTTTTTATATCTCAAATGGAATAACAGTGTTTATGTACAGGAATATTTTTTTATATTTTTCGACAGGTGATTTCAAACGTATGGGCCTGTACCTGATTTTTCCGTGTACTTGCGCCACAGTACAGATACATTTTAAAAGCACATCAAACAAAGGCTGCTGTGTGCTGTCTGCATGTAATTCAATTTTTTTTTTGTTTTTTATCGTCTGCGAACCAGGAAGTAGCACTGATGTGTTAACATGCTAGTTGTTATCATTGTTGTGGTGTCAAAACTCCATTGTAGTCACTGAGAGTTCTGAAAAGTGCTTATAAACTAATTATGGGGAATAATTAGGATGCTAGGAATGCTTTAGGAAAGTGAGGAACAAGTTTGGGCCACTGTTTAAAGTGAATAGTTATATGTTCCATGTTTTTAAGACAGAACAAAATCTGGTAGCCTACAATACCTACTGTATGTTTCTGCAGTGGCACAGATATAGAAAAAACAGACAGAATACCCTTTCCTCGTCTAACCCCCCATCTCTCGCTCTTTCCTCTCTCTCTCTTTCCTCTCCCTCTCTCCCTCCAACCTTCTCTCCCAACCATTCCTCTGACTCTCCCTCTCTCTCCTCTCTCCCCTCTCTCTCCCTCTGCCTCCCTCTCTCTCTCTCTCGCCATCTCTCTCTCCTCACCCCCTCTTCCTTTCCCCTTTCTCTCTTCTCTCTCCCTCTGCCTCCTTCTCTCCCTTCAGAGTGACAGCCACAGCCTCCAGTGTGGGTGCTGCTGGGATCCCTGCAGGAGGAATCATCACCATCGCCATCATCCTGGAGGCCATCGGGCTGCCCACCAATGACCTGTCACTCATGCTCGCGGTGGACTGGATCGTGTGAGTACAACACGCTGCTTTTGACTAAACCATTGGGGGTAGCTACAGCAAACCCATCACTTTGGAATATACCAGATGCCCTTCCTGTCACACACATCTACATCACTGTGGATGGGGCATATCTAGTTCATATCTTTATAGTTTAGCATAATGTTTATATAATGTGAAGAGAATCCTAACAGCATTCATAAAGTTTCAGCTTCTTTGTTTTGCCTAATTTTAAAGGGCTCACATTATGCTTATACTTGTAATAGCCTACCTTGTTTTGTTGTTTATGTAATTAGAGCAGTGGTCTCCAAACCCAAAGGTTGGAGTATCGATTACCACTGTGGCCAAGTTCTGTTGTGTCCTTAGACAAGACACTTCACCCCCATAGCCTAGTATGAAAGTGGTGTGTGCGTGAGTGTTGGTGGTGGTCGGAGAGGCCGATGGTGCAGATTGGCAGCCTCATTTCCATCAGTCTGCCCCAGTGGCTACAGTAGTAGCTTACCATAATGTGAAGTGAATGAATAATGACTACAGTTTAGTGCTTTGTCGAACATGCGCATTACAAGTCCATTATTCACTATTAGGAGTTATAAAACAAGACACAAAGGCTAAAGTCTCCAAAATTACTTTATTATTTCTTGAGAAGTACCCAATATAGGACGGTTTTACCACATACACTTCAAATGTATTGACTTTTTCAAATCTCTTATATTTTTATGTTTAGTGACCGCACGACCACAGTAGTGAACGTAGAGGGCGATGCTCTGGGAGCTGGGATCCTGCACCACATAAACGAGCAGGAGCAGAAGAAGCTTAAGCACACGGAAGACCAGAGGCACCCAGACCACCAGCAGCACGCAGAAGAGCTGTGTGAGGTGCGCGTGGAGGCTGTGGCAAACACACAGGCCCAAGAGGAGACGTCTCCCCTCGTCACCCACCAAAGCATGAGCCAGGAGGGGGCACCAGAGGCCATCGAGTCTGTGCTCTGAACACTGTTTACAAAGATAGGTCCAGGTGTGTCGAATCTCTCTGTTTGGGATGCTAAGGTTTGACTTTCACTGGCGTATTCTGTCAATTCATACGTCACCAATGAAAAAATTGACATTTTAAGGAAACTTTTTTTTTTTTTGGAATTCCCTATAGGCTTGACATTTCGTCCGGGGGTGGGACTTAACGTTCTATTGCAACCATGGCAACCCACTTTCTAACAATGTTTTCCTATTCACTTGTGCTGCTAAAACGTTTTTGACAAGACAAAGCAAATTTAGACCTAAAACTATACCAAAAACACATCCAGCTTTTCTTTGACTTTACTTTGATTCATCAGGGTGGAACCATTTTCCTCCAGTGCTGTATTATGTCTACTGATTATGAAATTAACTCACTCTCCAAAGAAAATACAGCATGCAGCAGTTACCTAGCTTTGATTGACATAGGACACTAAGCTCCACACCCGGACAAAATGCAGATAATTTAGGGAGCCCCATTTTTTTAGGGATGGGACAAGATCTTGTGCCACAGTGCTACAATAACAAAAAAAAAAAAGTATACCTTAACCATAACCAATATTTTGAGACCAATTATGTGAACTGAACCACAAAATGTATTCATTATAAATTATGTCAAAATCTAATCTTATTCTCGTGGACCCAATCTCGTGTCTCTTCTGGTCTTGTAGAAATCGTGTCGCGTCCCATCCCTGAATTTTCAAATTTCAAACATATGCAGGGTAGTGCAGCAGTTGGCTCTCTTGCCTCATAACAGGAAGGTCCTGGGTTTGACTCCAGGGCAGCGTAGGACCTTTCTGTGTGGAGCTGTTTCTGTTTCCTCCGGTGCTCTGGTTTCCCCTCCCACAAAAAATATGTACGAATTATATTAAAAAAAAAGTAGCTCCACAGCAAGCCAGTGGCATGGAGAGTTATTACATTCTGAGATCTGATTTTAATGAGCTGGGCTATATAAGTGAAGCGTCTTGCCCACTGGCACAACATCTGTATATGCTTGTGCAAGGTCTGAACCAGCTACCCTCCAAATGTTGCTAAAAGTTACCATTTGATCCTCACATAACGTTTTATTTGATTATGAATTAATACAACATTTTTAGACGGTGGAAGGAATACTTTGAGGATCTTCTCAATCCCACCATCACATGTTCCGAGGAGGAAGCAGAGACTGAGGACTTGGAGGTGGACTCACCCATCACCCTGGCTGAAGTCACTGAGGTGGTTGGCAAGCTCCTCGAGGCAAAGCTCCGAGGGTGGATGAGATCCGTCCTGAGTATCTTAAGTTTCTGGACGTGGGGCTGTCTTGGTTGATGTGTCTTTGCAACATCGCATGGCGGTTGGGGACAGTACCTCTGAATTGGCAGACCGGGACGGTGGTTTCTCTGTTTAAGAAGGGGGACCGGAGGGTGTGTTCCAACTACAGGGGAATCACACTCCCAGCCTCGTCCGGGGAGGTCTATTCCAGAGTACTGGAGAGGACCGATAGTCAAACCAATTCAGGAGGAGCAGTGTGGTTTTCGTCCCTGCCGCGGAATACTGGACCAGCTCTATAATCTCCATCGGGTGCTCAAGGGCTCATGGGAATTTCACCAACCAGACCACATGTGCTTTGTGGATGTGGAGAAGGCATTCGACCATGTCCCTTGTGGTGTCCTGTGGGGGGTGCTCTGGGAGTATGGGGTCCAGTGCCTGTATGACTGGAGCAGGAGCTGTGTTCCCATTGCCGGCAGTAAGTCAGACCTGTTCCCTGTGTATGTTGGACATTTCTAGGCGCAGTCAGGGGCTGGAGGGGGTCTGATTTGGGGACCACAGGATCTCATCTCTGCTGTTTGCAGATGATGTTGTCCTGATGGCTTCATCAAACCAGGACCTGCAACATGCACTGGGGCGGTTTGCAGCCAAGTGTGAAGCGGCTGGGATGAAAATCCGTTCCTCTAAATCTGAGGCCATGGTCCCTGCCTCAAGTGAGGTTCAAGTATCTCAGGGTCTTGTTCACGGGTGAGGGAAGGATGGAGCATGAGATTGACAGGCGGATTGGTGCAGCGTCTGCAATGATGATGATGATTGCTGTATCGAACTGGTAAAAAAGGAGCTGAGTCGAAAGGCAAAGCTCTTGATTTACTGGTCAATCTACGTTCCTACCCTCACCTATGGTCATGAGCTTTAGGTAATGACCGAAAGGTAAGATCGCGGGATACAAGCGGTCGAAATGAGCTTCCTCCGCAGGGTGGCTGGGCGCTCCCTTAGAGATAGGGTGAGGAGCTTGGAGTAGAGCCGCTGCTCCTCCACGTCGAGAGAAGCCAGCTGAAGTGGCTTGGGCATCTGTTCCAGATGCCTTCTGGACGCTTCCCTAGGGAGGTGTTCCGGGCATGTCCCACTGGGAGGAGGCCCCAGAGAAGACCCAGGACACGCTGTAGGGACTATGTCTCTCGACTGGCCTGGGAACGCCTCGGGATTCCCCCGGAAAAGCTGGAGGAGGTGTGTGTGGAGAGGGAAGTTTAGGCCACCCTGCTCAGACTGTTGCCTCCGCGACCCGGCCCTGGATAAAGCGGAAGAGAATGGATGGATGGAATTAATACAAATAGTTATTGAATATGTTAAAGGCGCTGTACTTGATTTTTACTGTCTTAAACTGCCAAAGTTATTCCTCACTTATGTTGTGCATTCTGAGCATCTTAATGAATTTACAAGCATATTTCACAACTTTCAGAGACCAGAGCGGAGTTTTGCCATCACAGTAAAAATAACTAGCATGCTAACACACACTTCCTGATGATCGGAAAATAAAATGCTTACTAATTAGAAGCAGACAGCACGCAGAGGTCTTATTTTAACCTCAAGAGCAGCTTATACAATATATCTGTGCTGGGGCAAAACAAATCTTGCTCAGATACATGGGAAAAATCAGGTACAAGGCCTTTAACTGAAAATATCTGACAGTTCCCCCATTGACTTTTGAGAAAATGCTGTTTTATTGGAGGAGTGAATGAGATTTTGGACACTTCCGGGGCCTGGTGCCAGAATGGACTTGAGATCAGACAGTGCCAAATCACTCTCTGGTCTATCTGCTATTCCCAAAAATCACATGAATCTAAACCATGGATCCACTGCAGAGCTGCAAGCCTCAATGTCCTTATGTAGTGTAACTACTGCATAATTGCTTTTTACACCCCCTTGGGAAATATTTGGCAAGTCAGTAATTCATGGGTTTTAACTTCCTGTTACATGCAACATATTATGTTGAGTTTGATTTTTCCCATTCAAAAGATATACTATTTCGTTTGAAATTGTTGTTCAAAATTGCTCTGACAACAGTTCCAATTTTTCATCATTCTGATACCCATGGATACAGGCTTAATAAAGACTAAACTAGGTCTTAGACAGGACTTAAATTGCACTGTGTAATTTTTCTTGTAAAAGGTCTGCTACCTGATCTGTTAAAGTGATATTGGTTTGGAATTGGATTGGTTGGAATGTTCCACAGTAGCATTAAGCATTATATCTAGCAATTAACCTTATCTAATTATTATTTTTATTGCCCAAAATGCACTGGAAAACATGCATTCTTACTGAGAGCAAATCTGAGTAACCTGGCCTGCTTGTCTGCATGGAGATAGTTAACTTTAATGCTATACTGTGGGGCATTCCAGGCAAAGCCTGGACAAACAAACAAGACAAACAGATATAAGTAGACCCTTCACCTAAAAAGTTACACAGTGCACACAAGTTTAAGGTCTAATCTAAGGTCTAAGACTAATCAAGGACTAGTGTGAATGATTCATCCCAACCCAAGGGTGCTATTTACAAAGCATCTGTAATTATAATGTAAAGTTGTAATGTTATTTCTTACATTCCCTGAAATTTTGTATTTGCAAGTCCTACTGTTTTTATTTAGACAGTTTTTTATCAGACAGCAAATCAATGCCATCAACAACAGCACTAACACCAACTAAACCTTAAATTAGAATCCTCAGTGTTATAGATATGTTTTGGATGTTTTAGAGTAGATTAAGGTACAAATGAAAGAAGACAATTTCATCCCAGATTGTTTTATCATGATCTAGTTTTTACTGAACAAAAGTTATTTTTGTAAATCATTTTAATGTGGTTTTTGGGCCCATTTCTTACATTTATTTGATATCTTGAATCTATATTGCCTCTGAAGCTGATCTATTAGAAACGTGTGAATGCACCTACGGGCTGTAACATTATTCACACAGCAAAATAGATATTTTTAAATCACTTGAATTCAGAATATTAATTTAAGTTTTTCTTTTTAGATTATTTAAATTTTTTATATGACCGTTTTTGACCATTTTTATGTACTTCAATCAAAGTTATTTGACAGTTAAAGATGCACTATGCAACTTTTCTGGTAGAGGGCAGCCATCTGCTTGTCTCCTTGGAGATTCTGTTTCTTTGCCAGGAATATTCCACAGTATGGCATTAGACTTAAATCTGCCTCGCATTTATTCATATATTCAAGTATTTTATTGCTAAGAAAATATCTTGAAGGCATGCATTCTTTACTGTGATCAGGGTTGCCTCTCCACAGATCTGACCTGTAACTTGGCCTGGTGTTTGTACTTTCTTGTCTCCATTGTGATAGATTAATTGCATATGATTGTATTCCAGGCAAAGCCATTCTGTCTCCGTAGAGTTGTTAAGTGATAATGTCACTTCCGGGTCCAACCAGAAACTTCACTGTTTTTGTTCCTTATTCATCAAACAATAGATGATTACCTTTCAAAAGTGTATGTTTAACCACAAACTGTTTCTGTAAATAATGTAGTAATAATCTTGAAAAACATAGGATTACCAGTGTGTATATCTCACTAGCTGCCGGTCACTGCTATCTTAGCCTAACCTACCTCAACCTCCCCCATACACTTCTTGTCACAAATTATAAACAAGTTAATTGTTTTCAATCAACTGATGGACCTGGAAGTGACATCACACTTAACTACTCCAGAAACTACCAGAAATGTTACGTAGTGCACCTTTTAAAAAAGTTGCTGTTTCTTCTTATTTCCATATTATGAAACAAGTCAAGTAATCTAAAATAACTAAATAATACATGTCTCAAAGCCTTAAATCAAAATATAATAATATAAAAATTATATTCCTTTTTGCTGTACTTTTTAACATAGGCCTAATATAAAAATAATGTAGGATTTTGGTATCTCAGTTTTCAGATAGATTTGACCAAGGAACCCATTGCCCCCTCTGTGTGTTTTATAGTGACTGTTTACAAATGCATTATCTGCTCTGCTCAGATCAGGTCAAAGATTAACTTTTCAGACGTCACGCGCAGAATCTGGCCTACATTTCTCTTTTGACAACTCTCCAAAATCCCACTCACACATATGACCATTAAACTCGTCTCAAATGGAGCTTCAATTTGCGTATTTCTTTCATAAATGGTGAATCTCTCGTAGAGTTATACAGACCCCTGTCCTCTATCTTAATTTTGACCTAAATTCTAGGAGCACATTTAAAAATGCTTTTTTTCTACACAGTCTCTGGTTTAAATGTGAATATGGGATTTTTAGGAGGTTGAGCGGGGAGTACCACTATTTCAAATCATTGTTTCATGATGATTTTTTTTACAGTGAGAACTGGTCATTTGCCCCCAGTTTATTTTTAGGTTTGCACCGTTCCAATACTAGTATCGGATATTGGCGCCAATACCGAAAACTTTGCTGGATTGGATATCGCCGTCCAAATATCGATTCAGTCGATATCCCAGTTGGACACATATACACTGATGTAATGAGACTCGTAGAGGTCGTAGTCGGCCCAGAAAGTCTCAGAATATTTGATCTTTTATTTACACAAAGCTGTTCTGTAGTAACTTGAGAGATACATAACAGCACACATTTGGATCAGTTTTGTCTTATTTTATTTTTGTATAAAGGTTGGTATCGGTTAATATTGGGTATCAGCACATGCTTAAAGCTATAGTATTGGAATCGGTATCAGAACTAAAAAAGCTGGATTGGTGCATCCCTAGTTCCCAACAGAAATGCATCGTCACTTTTTTATTGTGTTTTGTTGATTTGTAATGCACCACCACTATACATTTTTTCCCTTTTTTTCCCTTATTTTTCTCAAATGAAAAATGTGTTATATATTATAGTCCCTGGTCCTGCGTGAACATCATAACATAAGTTTTACAAAAAATGCGAAACCAGACTAGAATATTCAAGGTAAGACACTCCATAGAGCCGTCAAACAGGTCAAGATTTTATTAGGATTTAAGTCTTTTCAAAAATCGAATCTTCACAAATGGTTTACTCAAATCAGACCAAAACAATGCCATACATTTCAGATGTATGTTTTTATTGTGAGCACTAATATTTTTCGGTTTAGATTTTCCAATTGTCTAACTGAAATGTGACTTTAAACTGTGACAAAAATTTTGAATCAGTATTCATTTAAATTTTCTGAAGTGTGCCAAAGTTCGAATGGATTTAATTTGACTGTGAAACGAATGAAAGTGAATTTTGTATTTATTTGAAGTATTATTTTTGATGCCTGATGTTGTCTTGTTCAAGCTGGTAATGTTACAGTGCTGATGTGCTTTAGTTAAGTTCATTCTATCTCTGTTTTGATCATGGATTGAATCACTAGGTTCTTTTATAAGCTAACGTAGATTTGTCTTCTGTGGTACACATTTGATATTGATTTATTGTAATTGTTTTGTTACTATTTGATGACTTTTTAACAAATTTGCCTAATTATTTGTATGTAAATTGTACATTATTTCTATGTAGCTGTGCCATGTCAAACTGTCTGTCTGAAGTTGATTCTGCTGTCAAAAATAAACAAGATATAATGGACATCCTCTGCTCCGTCTGACCCTCTTCTCTGCATCCTCTGCTCCTCTGACCCTCTCCTTCGCGTCCTATGTTCCGTCTGACCTTCTCCTCTGCATCCTTTGCTCTGTGTGACCCTCTCCTCTATTCTCTGCTCCGTCTGACCCTCTCCTCTGCATCCTCTGCTCCATCTGATCGTCGCCTCTGCATCCTCTGCTCTATCTGACCCTTTCCTCTCCATCTGCTGCTCTGTCTGACCCTCTCTGCATCCTCTGCTCCATCTGACCTTCGCCTCTGCATCCTGTGCATCCTCTGCTCCATCTGACCTTCACCTCTGCATCCTCTGCTCCGTCTGACTCTCTCCTCTCCATCCTCTGCTCCGTCTGACTTTCTCCTCTCCATCCTCTGCACCATCCTGTCCCATTTGATTATAGTATGAAAACCTAAACGCAATTTACTTTTTACTTACAAAAGATCGCCTCTTGCCATCATTTGTAATACTTCTATTATCCAGTAGATGGCACTATTGCTTTAACTCGTAGCTCTTGCACATTTACGCCTTAAACCATTGACACAATTTCAGTCAAAATACAGAGCAAAAATAGGTTATTTTAAAGCTTTATTTTAGTAGCAATAGCCTATATATTACATTGTAAAATATTTGGAAATGTTCGTCACATAATGTATTTCGAATTATTGTAATGATATGGGCTCTGCCTGTTATTTTAATAGATCCATTATCTCTGCTTTGTAGACTTTTTAATAACATGCATATTTAAATGACGATATAGCCTAATTAGACCTTTTGTTCTCAAAATGTAATCAAGAACCACAAAATACTAAGAATTTACCAGTCAAACTTGCACAAAAAAAAATACTGAATTAAAACGTTATAAAAATAGGCCTGTGTGAACATAATTCATATTAGTTTTAGTATTTATTCATTTATTTTGTAATTATTAGTGACTGACTTGTATGAATCCCCACGCTCCTGAAAGCCTCTCGGATGATGCTGCCTCCTCCTGTCTCCAGCCGCAGGTTGTTAGCAGGACGCGGCTAAAGCACACAGCTCCGAGTCGGTACCGAGCTTCACCGGGGATGCCCTGCCCTTTGTAACGATTACCGAGAACTGCCAGGCACCTACCGGCTTCTGCTCAACCACGGACGAGACTTTAGTCCTTAAATAGCACAATGACGACGCGATCGGAGCGAGAGAAAGCGCAAAAACTTAACGAACAACACCAAGCTATTTTATCCAAACTGCTCCGGGAAGAGGATAACAAGTACTGTGCAGACTGCGAGGCGAAAGGTGAGACAAACTGCTTTTATTTTACAGTTAATATTATACATGTGTGCGTTAAAACGTGCTAAATTTGCAGAGGAAGCTAGCAGGACCATGCTTAGGTGATGGGAGAATGGCATGTTTTGCATACCATGCAAAACATGCAGTCTTGTAAACAGAATGCATGTTTTGTATTGAATTAAAATAAATGTATAAGGGTAAATGTAGGCAGCAGAGTGGAGAAGAGCAGATGTGTAACTGAACAAGCAGAATTAAGGCTGAATAAATAATTCTCAGAGGCACCTGTCAATGTAAACAGAGGAACAGTCACTTCCGGGTTTGGCTTTTAAAATAAAATCAATAGCGCTTGTATTGTTGATCTCAAACTGCAACCTCCTTCTTCAGATGGTACATCATTAGACTACAAGACTTAACAATATTTTGCTGATATTTTAATGATGTGCAATGTGTTTTTATGTGTGGTTGTTCCCATGGAGATTTATGTTTTGCTTTGAAATTCCCACAGTATGGCATTAAATGAATTAAAAGCAAGTGACATTACCAAGACAAATTACAGGTCAGATATGTGGAGAAGTGAGCCTGGTGACAGTAAGAATGCAATGCTTTTACTTGAATAAATGCAAGACGGTAGATGGATATGTTCTAAAGCCATACTGTGGAGCATTCCAGGCAAAGGAATGAAGATCTACATGGAGGCAAGCATGTGGCAGACCCCCAATCAGACAGTACTAAAAGAATAAAACATGTTTTTTTTGTAACATTTTGGCTGTATTTACTGTAATGAAAAACATACGTTGTGACTGTGAGTGGGTTTGCATCTCCACAAACCTGACTCTCATTTGGCCTAGGTAAGGGCCTCCTCTTTGTTTCCGTGGTAATGTTGTTCCTCTGGCTATAAACCTCACAAAGTCCTCGCTGGCTTGTCCTGGATTACATCTGTAACATTGAAAATCTCTTTTATTTTGAAATCCCTGACCTTGAGTTCCTGTTTGGTCCAGTGTAGCTGCAGTGGGTTTGTGCAGAGGATCAGGTTGTGTCCTTGACTGATTACTTTATTTATGAGCGGAAAACTCACACTTGTCTTCACTCTGAGAGACTCAAAGTGTGTCTGTTCCATATGGGGCTATATGGCCATATCTAAAAAAATGCAAAATCTGTTTAAAATATGTTTTAATTACAAGTATTTGAATATGTTCATATGTTTCCAGGACTACGGAGATAAACACTGTATTTAATGCGGTTATATATCGAAAGACTGACTGGTACAGACCATGCTCCCTGTATATTTATATTTGCTATCCAAAGATTTATCTGCATTTTCTTTTACCATTTTGTCAGTTTACTTTAAATACATTGCTGTTGCGTGTAATGCTCTTTTCTTTGCTAATTATATAACATTTTTATGATTATTTCCGTGACTATACTTTTTCCAAACTTCACAAAGTGGGAACTTGCTTTGGCGTTAGGTGCAACATTAAACAGAGAATAATAATAGTAAATATATAAATCTATGATTAAAATAGAAATAAGGGCATGCATTCAAAATAAGGTAAATAAAAACAGATTCCACCCTCCTCAAGTGTCACATGTGAAAATGAATTCCTTCACTGGAGAATAGAATATACAGTGTCATTGCCCCTCCAAACAGTAGTACCATAAAATTCCTAGCTCTGTGTGCTGCCCTTGAATGCCTCTTGTGGTATGGACCAATCAGACACGCTGTTGTTTGTGCGTCATGGTGATGCTTGTACAGATGCACGCAGAAGGAGAGTGCATGCTCTGCTCTGCTGTCACTGCTTTCAGATAAATACTGTCTTTAACATGTCACAACAATGGGTTTAAGCACTGCTCCTCTGCTCCCCTCTCTCTCTCCTCCTCCACTTTTCCTTTTCTGATTCTATCTCTCTCTTCATGTCTTTTCCCCCTCTCTCTTGCATAGGGTTGTGCAATTAATCAAATTTTAATAGAGATTGAGATCCAGTCTTTTCTAATGGTCACAGAGAGACATTTTTGTGGAAGACTGTAAGTTCTAAAACTCCGCACCCAGAAATATTTGCGGTAATAGGAAAAACAGTTAATCTTGACATCTCTAGATTAATCAGTTTGAGTCTTTTTAATGAAGAAGTCCACAGCCAGTCCACAGTCAGTAAAAGCATGTGGTTTAGAGCAGGTGGGAGACTTAGGCGCCAGTAGCTCAGTTGGAGTGTTCGTCCACTAATCTGAAGGTTGGCAGTTTGAATCCCGTTTTTGACATAAACATCATTGGTTGATGTTGGAATCTCAACCTGACCCACAGGTTGAGATTCCAGCTCCCACAGATGAATGCTGTCATTGTGTCCTTGGGCAAGACACTTAACCCACCTTGCCCTCAGTGTTTGCGTACCCTGGTGTATGAATGTGTGTATGGATGGGTGATATTTTGTGAAACCAGGATGGTCCCGCTGAGATCAAGAATCTCTTTTTCAGAGGAGTCCTGGCCCCAGAGAGGAGGAGCCTATTGTATATGTTTTTAGTGGTAGGGGAAACCAGGGCGTCTGGAGAAAACCTACGCAGGCACAGGGAAAACATGCAAATTCCACACAGGAAGGCACTGTGCTGCCCTAGAATCAAACCCAGGACCTTCTAGCTGTGAGTTGAGAGCGCCAACCTCTGTGCAACCAGGCCGCCCAGTTTATGTTCAGCCATTTTTATTAGTTTTAATAAGACAAAATAATATAAAATTAAAAGGGTGTGACAGATAAATATTGTGAAAAGATGTGATAGTTTTAAAATATGTTTTTCTATGTAATCTATCTCTTTCTGCCCCCCTTTTGCTTTCTTCTGCCTCCTCCTATTTCTCCATCCTCCCCCCTCTCTCTCTTTAATACTCTCTCTTTCTCCTCTCCTCCCTCTCTCCCTCTCCCTATTTTCTCTTTCTGTCCCTAACCCCCCTCCCTTCTTCCTGTGGCTGTTGAAGCGTCTTATGTAATCTGACCTTTACTTGAGAGGTCATGTGTATTTAGAACACTATATGGCCTTGTGTCTTTATATATTTATACTGCTAGTGTGTAATGGTCGGCTCACACTTCAAGTAATGTGTTAAGATGCCCACTGCAGATTTTGGTCCACAGATATTGAATTTTATTACAATTTGTTAGTTATTGGCTCCACAAACTTGTATCAAACTTATATTAATCTTGTGTCTTAAAGTCCATTTTACTCACAGCAGTCACTCCTTTTGAGTTTAATAATGACATCACTTTCTGAAGCTTTTGTGGAAAAAGAATCTACTTTATACTGACAGAGAAGACGTTGAACTTTGTGTCAGTTTTTGAAGACCAAAATGACGAGCCTGACAGCAGCAGTTACAGAGAGAGAGAGGCATTTTCAATAGAAAGTGAATTGGAGTCGATGGAGCCGGAAGCGCGTCCATGCTCACTTCCTATTTGGAACAGGTTAGCTCTGTTCATTTGTATATACAGTCTATGGAATAGGCCCAGTAATTACAGATATATTCACCATAAACCAGGTCAACAAATCTGTAATCTGACAGTTAAACAGCAAATCCCACCATAGAATTCTGCCCTGTCCTCCAGCTTTGTTTAGGGATTTTACAATGTTGTGATGTCTCGTAAAACACAACCTATTAATCCTGCAGGGTCTATGGTACTTTATAGACATATAAGCAAACTTTATTTTTATCATATATTTCTTGAGGCAGGCTGAGTGCTTTGGGGGAGAGAGAGTAGCCCAAAGTAAATATAGGAAAAACATTAGCTGAGTTGGTAGTGTTTGTCCACTGATGCCAAGGTTGGCGGTTTGAATCCCACTCTCGACGTAAACATCGTTGGTTGAGCGGTCAGATCCGCCGACCCACAGGTTGGCGATGTGAGTCCAGCTCCCACAGATGAATGCTGTTATTGCGTCCTTGGCAAGACACTTCCCACAGATGAATGCTGTTATTGCGTCCTTGGGCAAGACACTTAACCTACCTCGCCTCCAGTGTCTGCGTACACTGGTGCATGAATGTGTGTGTGAATGGGTGAGTGGTTCCTTGATAAATAGTGCTTTGAGTGCCCTGAAGGTGGAAACGCGCTGTATAAAAATGTCCCCATTTAACCATTTACCATTCACACACACTCTAACTGACAAAATGTGAATTAATTAGTGCATACACAATATTTCAGCACAAGGGGTAATTTCTTCTTTCCCTGAATAATAAATCACCCATAGAGCAGGGCCATATTGATAAAAGTTTATATCTCTCAATTTTTTATTTATTTTTTGATGTTTCAGTCGATAATGTGGCCATTCATCAGAAATGTGCTACAACATGGCTGTAAATGTGCTGGTTGAGGTTAAAGTATTGCATAAGAATGAATGTACTGTACTACTGCTAAAGCTGCTGCTACTACTACTGCTACTAATACATTGATTTTATTGGTGAAAGAAAGACATTACAAACAAAAACTATTATCTGAACCCCCCCTTTTTTTTTTTTTTTT
>KN468939.1:4128-20137 GCA_000787095.1 Periophthalmodon schlosseri | reverse complement strand
TTTCTTCCCCCCCCCTTTTTTTTTTTTTTTTTTTTTTTTACACTTTTTTACACTTTGCGTTCATTTGATTTTTATTTTTTACAATCTGGAGCATTTTCGATTGTTTCTTTTGTTAGGATATGCTTAAAATTCACATTGTTCAAATCTGTATTGTTCCTCTCCACACAATGGAATGACTGGACACGGCTGAGGGACAGATGGATGGTCTTTGAATATTCAAACTCATGCCAGACACCAGCAGGAGATCGACCTCACAACACCACACTGGAAATTTGGCTTCTGGTTCAAAGGAGATGCAAAAATAGTATTCATAATCAGGGAGGAACAGGAAAGGGGCAGAGGGGCAGAGGATGCAGAGGAGATGGTCAGGTGGAGCAGAGGATGCAGAGAAGAGGGTTTGATGGAGCAGAGGAGGCAGAGGAAAGGGTCAGATGGAGCAGATGATGCAGAGGAGAGCGTCAGATGGAGTAGAGGAGTCAGAGGAGAGTGTCAGATGGAGCAGAAGATGTAAAGGAGAGGGTCAGATGGAGCAGAAGATGCAGAGGAGAGGGTCAGATGGAGCAGAGGATGTAAAGGAGAGGGTCAGATGGAGCAGAAGATGTAAAGGAGAGGGTCAGATGGAGCAGAAGATGTAAAGGAGAGGGTCAGATGGAGCAGAGGATGTAAAGGAGAGGGTCAGATGGAGCAGAAGATGCAGAGGAGAGGGTCAGATTGCTTATATTGTCAATATAATGAAGTCTTGTCTCATAGAACAACTAATGCTTTTCACCTGCTTCTGCCTGTAGAATAGCAGTGTTTGTTCGTGTATTATTAAAGATCTGTTTTGTTTCGTGTGAGCACAGAGCAGATTAGCACATTGTTGACTAAAGCTGATTACCTTCTGCACTCTTTGTATTGGCTCACGTATAGGGCTTTATATGAAATTGTATTTATTTAATATAGGGTCCTTTTTTATCACCAGCTACTTCAACATATTTGGTTTTCATTTCTGCCATTCATTTTATAGCAGACTCGCCAAATCAAATAGACACCCACCGCCAACACTGGGCTGAATCCAGAGATAAATTGTGAGTTTCAGTGGAACTTGGTGGAAAGTGCTGATGATACTAAAATTTCAAAGTCAATTTCGATACTAAGGATTCATCTCGATACTCGATACCAATTCCGATACCACGATAATGATAAAAACACTTTCTTTATAGAGCTATTCAGGAAAGGCTCATTTCTGTCCTGTGAATGTGACTAGTATTGATAGTATTGTTAGTATTGATACTTGCTCAAATGAATATCTAGTTTCGATACTAGTTTTAGTTTTGATTAGTATCAGATTTTTTATACTCTTGACAACCCTAGTGGAAAGTACTTTTCAGCTGCACGTTAATGAGACAATTTTCCTTTCTCCCTTTCTCCATCTCCCCTTTGTTTTCTCTCCTCCACTTTCTCACCCTTTCTCTCGTCCTCCTCAATCCCCACGTTTCTCCCTTCTGTTCTCCCTTTACATCTCCCTCTTTCCTCAACCCCCTGTCCCTCCTTCCCCTTCTCTCCCTTTTCTTCCCCTCTGTCCATCTCCCTGTTCCCTGGTCTCCCCTCCCGTTCCTTCTCTCCCTTCTCCCTCCTTTCCCTCCTCTCGCCCTCTTTTCTCTCTATCTCCTCTCTTCTCTCACTCTCCACCACTCTGCTTCTCCCCCTCTCCCTTTCTCACGCTCCCCTGGTCTCCCCCTCCTGTTCCCTCTGCTTCTCTCTCCTTCTCTCTCCCCGCTCTCTCCTCTAGCCCCCCGTCTCTCTCCTTCTCTCCCCTTCCCTCTCTCCCCGCTCTGACCCCCCTCCCTTGTTGCACTCCTTATCTCCATTTTTCTCTCTTCCCCTCTTCTCTCCCTTCCTCCAGTCTCCCCTCTTCTCCATCCTCCCTCTCTCTCTTCTCTCCCTCTCCTCCACTCTCCAGCTTTCTCCTCTCTCTTTGCACTCTCCCTTTTTCTCTCTCCTTCTTGTTCTACCCCTCCCTTGTTGCACTCCTTATCTCCATTTTTCTCTCTCTCCCCCTCTTCGCTCCCTCTCCTCCAGTAACCCCTCTTCTCCATCCTCCCTCTCTCTTGTCTCGCCCTCTCCTTCAGTCTCCAACTTTCTCCTCTCTCCCTCTCTCTCTCTCTCTCTCTCTCTCTCTTCTCTTTCTTTGCACTCTCTCTCTTTTCTCTCTCCTCCATTCCCCCTTCCCCTCTCACCCCCCTCTCTCTTTGCGCTCCTCTTCTCCCTTTTTCCTCTCTCCCTCTTTCCATCGCTCTCTCCTTCTCCCCTCCCGTTCCCTCTCTCCCTTCTCTCCTGCCTCTCTCTCTTCTCTTCCTCCAGTCTCCTGACTTCTCACTCCTCTCTCCCTCCCCTGGTCCCACGTACCTCCGGTTCCCTCTCTCCCCTCTCTCCCTTCTCTCTCTATCTTTGCTCTCCTTCTCTAACTTTTTCTCTTTCTTCTTCTCCTCCTCCCGTTCCCTGTCTCCTTTCTTTCTCCCCCTTCTCTCTTCTCTCTCCTCTCTCTCCTCTTTGCACTCTTTCTCTCCCTTTCTCCTCCACCCGCTCCCCCTCTGGTGCAGTAGTATAGTACAGTGTGTTGCAGACTCAGACTTGGCTGCAGTCCTCATGGAGCCGGATCAGCACAACTGCCTCTGGCTCTGGTCTGGACTCTGACACATGTCCTTGGGTCTGACTCTGCTTCATAAAACTGTGGATGGAGGGACACAGGGTGATGTAAGGAAAGAGAGAGAGAGGAGAGAGAAGGAGGAGAAAGGAGGAGAAGAGAGAGGGAGACAGTAGAGAGGTCTGCTCTCATAAAACTATGTATGAGAGGAGGGAGGGGGGGAGAGAGAGGGAGAGAGGAGGAGGAAGGCAAGAGGGGGAGAGGGAGGAGAAAGAGAGAGGGGAGAGGGAGGTAGGGAGGAGGAGAGAAGGGAGAAGAAATGAGAGTGGGAGGGAGAGAGAGAGCAGGAGGGAGGATAGAGGGGGAGAGGTTTATTGTCATAACACTGTATGTACTGACACATGCTCAGGGTAATGTGAGGGGAGAAAGGGAGAAGAGTGAGAGAAGGAGAGAAAAGAGAGAGTACAAGGGAGGCGGGGAGAGGGGGGAGGGAATGTAGGTGAGAAGGAGAGAGAGGGGGAACGGAGGATAGAGTGGGGGAGAAGGAGAGAGAGAGAGAGAGAGAGAGAGGAACAGAAGGGGAGACAGATAAACAGAGAGGGAGGGAGAGATGGGAAAAGAAGAGAGTTGGAGAGAGGCAGGGAGAGAAAAGATGGCAGGGACAGAGAGAGAGACAGAGAATGAGGGAAAAAGAAAGACAGGGAGAGAGAGAGAGAGAGAGAGAGAGGGGGGGGGAAGGATGCTGATTAAATACAGAGACAAAGAGAAGGAAAAAAAGATGGTAAAACATCTCTAAAGGTCCCACTCTGGTGAAAGGTCAGAGGTCAAAGCATTTTATTGATAATGATTTTCACTTTCAGTTTATTAAAAAACAATTAGTTTATTAAAAAAAAGTTTCCTGAACATAGACAAGTGGCATTTAACACACACACACACAAACCCATTTTATGCAGAATTTCTCTCGAATCGAAAATCAGTCGAAAATCAGATACTAATCAATACTAAAACTTGCAACTAGAGAAGTATAAGACACATAGACTAGTATACGCCAATGGACCACTATGGAACCTACCTGGACGACTGAGGGATTTCACAGATATAAGGCCACAAGGTAATATAAAAGAAAGTACTACGCTTTAATGTTGAAAATTAATGTTTTTCATTCTCATTGTGGTATTGGAATCGGTATCGAGTCTATTATTGAAATTGAGTTAGAAATTTTAGCATCAATGCTACTTCAAATTGGCTGATAGATTTGTTTACTATTGGATTCAAATGTGATTACGCACAGCCCTTAATACTAGGCATTTATCATCAACCAAATATGCATTTAAGAACAAACAGTTTTCATTGGAGCGTAGCCATTCCAGCTAACACAAGTTGGCATCATTTTGACTCAGCTCCTCTGATCCTTTAACACCTCCATCTGTTGGTGAGTGTGGTTAATAGAAAATAAAATGCATGGGCAATTAAATATAGTACATTTTTATAAGCTTCAAAAATGGTCGGAGTATGTGCATGTAACTACCACCAGGAGGCAGCATGACACCATCCTTCAGCCCTCACAGTTCGATTGGTTTGACTGTAGCGGCTGCATTTAATCAGCTTTAATAATCGTTTCATAATTCGTAAAAAGAGGATGTTATTAGACTAAACCTCAAAGGGATTCAAATTCAATGAGATTTTTTCCTGCAGCCTTCAACAAAATAGAGTTTCAAAACAACACCAAAAGTTTCATTTGATTACATTTTGGGTTTTGTAGAAGGTTGGTTCTTAGTAAGTGTTCAAACTATTTTAACTCAAACTTTAAGAAATAATGAGTTTGTAATTTGAGGTAGAAGTAATATTGAGCTGAATGAAGGTCTTTATATTTCCATGGAGATATGCCCAAGATACAGGTCAGATATATGGAGAGGTGAGCCCTTCCAGAGCAGTAAATTGTAAATGAATAACTGCAAGTATAACATTTCAGACAAAACAATAACGAGCTCCATGGAGAGAAACTCATTTTCAAAAAGTTACACAGTAGACCTTTAAATTGTTCAAGTTAAACATATCAGGGCTTGAAAAATAACACTGACATGGGTAATAGTTGCTGCTTGCTTAGACAATTTGATAACTTGCTGAGACTGAGACTTGCTTAGGTAATTCTAAAATGCATTGTTTTTTGATAATTAGTAGGATGCTCAACTATAAGATCGAGACTTCATTTTTAGTCAAATGAACCTCTAAAATATCTCCAAAATAAATCTTAAACTTTTGTTGTCTCCACTTCTGGCTTGTGGTTAAGACTTTAGTGAAAGCTGACGATCCAGTGAACCAAAGAATAACATCAGGAAATTCTGAGCATTTCATTTATAGATACATTTTTCCACTGCAGAAGTCTGGATCTGTCAACTACCCTTTTCCTCTCATTGCTCTCCCTCCCTCTCACTCGCATCTCTTTTGCCCCCCTCTCTTTATGCCTCTCTCCTCGTTGCTTTGCCCCCCCATCTCTCTCGTCCCTCTTTCCTCATTCACTCACTGCTTCTCTCTCTCACTGTCTTCTCTTTATCCCCCTCTCTCTTTCTGTCTCTCTCCTCATTTCTCCCCCCTCCCCCCCTCTTTTTGTATTCCTCGCTCTCTGCCCTTCTCTCTCCCTCCCTCCCTCTCTCTCCCCCTCTTTCATCTTTACCCCTTCTCTTAACTCCTCTTGGCTGTCTTCCTGTGTGGTGGTGGTTCATTTCACAGTCTGCTGGCCCTGCTTCTCTCCCTCCCGCGGCGCCCCCTTCAGGACACAGTCTGTCAATGACGTGGCGTGGTGTGACTGAGGCCGTGAGAGAACATGAGATTTAGAGGAGCTGAGACTGGGCTGGCTTTCTTACTGTTTTCTGTAGACTCTGCATCAGACACCAACACTTCATATTAATGCATTAGTCTGAAGACTAGTGGCGATTGACAGGTGGATTAGTCCGTCAGGGACACGCATGATCCACCCATATCAAAACAATTATAGCTGCTTATGAGGAAAAAAGAAAGGAAAAAATATCACTGGGGACTGAAAAACATTACAGATTTCTGAAGAATCAATGAGCGAAGCCTTAAACTCTGTTGAAGGCGCTGTGCATTCTTAAAAAAACAGAACTAGTTCATTTTGAATGGTTCGCAGTGGCCCAAAGTGATCCCTCACTTATCTTATACATTCTGAGCATCCTAATTATTCACTGTTTATAAGCACTTTTCACAACTCGCAGAAACCATAGCAAAGTTTTGACCTGTGTGGTAATGCTAACCGCAACTACCATGCTAACACATACTTCCTGATTATTGGATAATAAAATGCTTAATAATTAGATGCAGACAGGATGCAGCAGACATATTTTGACCTCAAGAGCTGCCTATACAATACATCTCTACTGGAGCAGACAGGGCCTTTAATCTGAGCTGAGAGAAATTTAATTTTGTTCAAATTGATATGGGTGACCAATGAGCTCCTTTGTTTCACATGTGTCACTGAAATAAACAGATCTAATTACATGATCATGATTGGTTCTGGCTTGAGACATGGTGGACGGCGCGGGGACCAGACTGACCACACTGTATAAAATATACAGAGAAATATCATTCTGGATTTGCCGGGCAGTGTGTAATGTAATGTAGACCTTCAGATGGACCCAACTAGGGCTGCAACAAATGACTATTTTGCTAGTGATTATTCTCAGTTAATCAATTAGTTGTTCAGATTGCAAAAGACATGTCAATATGAGATCTTTACAAAATTTGACCCAGATGAAGCTGAAGCTGCTTGAGGACATGCTGATGCAGTATATTTACAGACAATTTTTTTTTTTCCATTAAAAACACTCAGTCTAATTGCTTCCTGTGTCAGTAAATCCTACTTTGTCTGAGTCATAAAACCAGTTCTCTTTGCACACAGCATGTTTTACAGTCTGCGTTTAGTCCAGAAACGATTATTTAAGGGTATTACTAAATTAGTTGACAATTATCTCACTAATTGATTAATTGCGGTTAATTGATTAACTTGTTTCAGCCCTAGACCCACCCCTCTTCATAAGCCCTCTTCATACATGTTCACATTTAGGGCAGTATAAAGCTACTTTAATGTACACCACAGATCAGTCTTATGTGTCTGAGCAGCTTGGCTGCGGCTAGTGCTCTCTGCTTAAACCTCTTTAGCCTTTAGCTCATTTGTGTTGCTCCATTAGCAAAACCTCAGGCTCTTATACCGGGATATGAAGACTTTCACGTGACATTACAAAATTCTTGAATCCCTCTAGTTTAAACAGAGATGGAGGGGAGGTCAGAATTCTATGGTAGAATTTGCTAGAACTGTCAGATTGCAGATTTGTTGACCTGGTGTATGGTTAATATCTCTGAGCTTATCCACATGAAACAAAAAACTGGCACTGGCAAGTTCAACGTCTTCTCTGTCACTATAAATAAATAAAAGTGAATTTTTTTTCCCAGTAGCTTCAGAAGTTGGTGCAAGACATCATTGTTGTCGGATTGATATGGCAACTTTGTGGAGCCAGTCCCAAACAAATAAGGATAAGGTGTTTGGATAGTTCTTTCAAAAACATTGAGTCTCCCATAGATTTATATAGGCCCCTGGCCTCCATCTGAAATTATGACATCATCTAATTCTAGAACATTTCAAGCCTTTCAGAGCGGTCTAAAGCCGATGAGCCGTGATACTGACTGTGGTCCAAGTCCTGATGAAGTCCAGCTTTATGTAGCAGAAAGAGGAGCAAGAGGTGAAGGAGTCTGGCCAAATACACTGTTATGTGTTTGAGGTGTAATAATTGCATGAAATGTTGTGGTTTCTTCAGATTCCTGGTGAACTTTACAGTCCACCCACGTTTTGTGCAACCAAGACATAATATCATCTACCGGTAAATATTTTTTGTCAATATCTAAGGCTGCACAATATGTCGAAATGAAATTGAAATTGCAATTTGAGTTGGCGCAATTATCAAATTGCAAAGACTGCAGTTCTTAAGCTAATATTAACTCCACTGTAAACTATAAAACAGTCTGTCTTTTCAATACAATCAATACAATCAATATTGCACAAAATACTCATGGTTTTAAAGATGCACTATGTCATTTTTTGCGTGAGGGTCCACTATCAGCTTGTCTCCATGGAGATGTTATTGCTTTGCCTAAATTGTTCCGCAGTATGCCATTAAATGTATGTATCTTGTATTGGTTTAATTACAGGTGTTTTTATTGCTCTAAAAATACCCTGAAAAACATTTATACTGGGGGCGGTGGCGTCTCTCCACAAATGCAGATGTAGTTCAATGCCATACTGTGGAACATTACAGGCAAAGCTATTCACCTTATTCAGGAAGTTGCCATGGGCGGTGCCATCGTCATTGGGGTTGTATTATTTTGCTTTTGCATGTGGCTGCTAATCTTGACGGCAAATAAGTTCTATACAGACTACACAGCCATTTTACAGCCTTCCAGAGAATCGATACATTGTTGATTTGCTGGCACACATGATAATAGAACATTTTACATAAATCAACCTACTTTATATTATATTTTAGCTGCTATCTTTTCTCAAATTCTCCATTGAAATGAATGGGATTCCAGCTTAACTGGAAGTGCCACAATAAAGTGCGGTTTAGTCACATTTGCAGTAAAAGTGGGCGGGGCTGAATAAGGTCAATAGCATCTCCATGGAAAGTTACATAGTGCACCTTTTTAAGAGTTGTCCATTTAGTCAAGATATTTATATAAACAACAAAACAAACACATAACTGAACCACATCTCAGATTCAGCTTATTCAGATTGACATTGAAATGAAAAATACCTCATTTACATTTCAAATGCACCATCCACTTTATATGAAACACGACTAGCTTTAACTTTAACCCTGAATTTAAAAACAACTTGATCTCTCCATTTATTAACTAAAAAGTGTTTCTACCGCTCTCTTTTTCTGAATATAGCGCTGCTTTTCACTGATACTGCTGTTTAATTAAAACCATTAATCTCCAAGTGCAAAGTAGTGAGGTGGATAAAATGTGTTTTTTCAGACTTATTATAACACAGGGTTGATAGCCAGTTAATGGAACTGGTTATAATTTTAATTTTATATTAGACTTTTTCTTTCCTCTTCTATTGCAGATAACATAGCGTTACCTCTGCGTTTGTAATGAATTTCAAATAAGAATATATGGAGAATATATGGGGAGTGCTGTAAACTCAATGTAAGCCTTTTTAGATAAGAAAAAGTAGGACGTTTTGTGATAATTTAATGTGCATATGACAGGTTTTCATGTGTTTCTAATTATTACTTGGTTCGGTGGGATAGTACCTGCATATTTATCATATTTAAAGTAAACATCAGTTAAGTGGCCGTTTGTGACAAAAATAAAGTAGCGCTGTGTTCTCAAACAGAATATATCTGTCATCAACGCGGAAAATTCCACCCAAAATGCAGGGACAGTTTATACACAAAGACCCCATTTTTCTGAAAGGTGCAGAGGAAAAAGCATCATCTTTACTGAATGGCGAGCCCCAGCCCAAAGAGTCGAGCGAACTAGCCCGACTGGTTACAAACACATTTCATATTTTATTTTATGTAAAAGAGCACTTTCTTTTTGTTACTGTAAAAACAATTGAATCCAACTTGAATACACTACAAAATAACTTCAATACAAACTATTTTTTATGTTAAATCAAAGTTTCAGTGTCCATAGACATGTTGACTAAAAAGTTAGGTTACACAGTGGGGGCTGTCATTGCCCGATTTGGAACCTTACCCGATTTGGCACCGTTTTTCACACTGAGCATGTCCAGATACTTTGACGCAAGCGCTGAAGTTGCTGTAGTAACCGTACTTTGGACATATGTCATTTCTGAGATTCATTCGATCAAATTTACTCTTAATATGAACTGTTTTACTGATAAATATTTGCTCAAATCTGTGAAAATTATATATTTAAACTGTTAATAAACGTTAGAAAACAGAGCAGAGCTGAGTTAAGTCTGACTTCATAAGTAAATCTGCTAACTTTGATGATTATGGTCAAATAATGTTTTTTTTTTGTTTCCATTTCTAAGAATAAACTCTGTGAAATTGTCAGACTTTGATATGAATGCATTTAAGCTTTGCTGTACATGTGGCTACAGCAGACAGAACACTTTTAAAAGAGTTAAATAAGTTACATTAAAAAGGTGCCAACTGAGCAATGACAGGAGCTTTAAATCACCATTCAAATTCTGATTTGAATACTTTTTTTAAATTGAAAATGACACACAAATGGGTGAGCAAATGTGATATAACAAACATGGCTGTGTGTGGTCAGCAGTTACATGTCCGAATGAGGGGACATAATAACAAATGATATAATAAAATAACATCAAATAAAAACTACATTTGCATTATATGCTATAGTAATATATAGCCAGGGGAATAGAGTTCATTCAGCTTGAGTCTGTGTAGCCCAGGGGAATTTCACACATTTAAGAACACACTTTTTGAGCTTTAGATCCATTCATATATTTCAGAGACTTTTTTTAAGCAACATTAGAGGGGCACTTTTGGATTTCACTTTTCTGGATAAAAAAAGACATAATATTACATTTACGCATAGTTCTTTTTTTATATTTAATTAGTACACCACAAATGATAACTTCTCTATTGAACACGACTGGTAAGAATGGAAATATAAAATGTATCCAATTTTGCATTTCAGACCAGAAAGGTTGGATTGTAGCACAAAAGAAAAAAAGATGATCGGCGCTTTCAATATCTTTTTCACAAAAAAAAGAAGAAATGTTTTTTTGAATTTGAAAGCGCAATTGATGTAAATCTTCGAACAGATATATGTGATTCATCATTTTGTAATGTGCTTCCTTTACTTTAGGAGCGACAGGAAAGACCAAGCACATTGTTCTTAGTTTTGTTCGCTTCTTTATCACATGTATTAAGTATATCATTTTTATTTTGCCAACCAGGGAACTTTTTTTGTTAGACATTTTCTAATGAAATAGTTACTACACTTTATGTCTATTATTGAGACTTCTTGTACTGATGTGTATATTTTGGTTTGCCATAATGTTACTTGAAAGAAAAATAAACTCTTTAGGGAGTGCATTACGTAAACGCAGTCCAAATATGAAGGATTAAAATCATAGACCAACTCTTTCTTTCCAACCAGTCTTTGTAAAATAATAATCTGTTGTGATGTAGAATGTATCTCGTGTATCTCATATTGTTGTGGAATGTGGAGAATCGTTATGGACTCATCATATTTTCTAGTAAGATTTGCTTGAACTCTGATATCAATAAGCTTCTTGTGTTCTTATCAAATTCATAAACAAGTAGAAGGTTCAGCCCGTCACATTTGTTAAAAATAAAGTTAGGGATACATTACCATATTGCGCTGTTTAAGATTTTAGCCAGTTGATTTTTAGGGTCGTATTGAGGCTTTCAAATCAGTTTAGAATGCCACCTTCACTTGTTTCTTTCACCATATGACTTTTCTTCAAAATATGCTTAATTTCTCCATATGCAATTTAGATTAATTTGATTTATGGATTTGATTAAATAGTTTGAAATGACATTTGATTAAAGTTGGTAAATACATCTTGACAAACTTTCCATTTTGGTTAAATAATTGCATGCTAATATTGGTCTCTTTGAAGCCAAATATTCAGTGTTTATTTACATTTACGACTGGCTTACTTTTTGTTCTTTACAGAGCTGGATGCCTAAATATTTCATCCAGTTTTAATAGTATTATGGAGAGAGAAAGTTTACATTTTTTCAAATTTAAAAATAAAGATTATAACCCTGTGTTTCATAGTAGCTGCAGTGAGCAGGTCTCAGAAATGTCTAAAAACACATGGTAAAGTAACTGCTTTATGTCTTTCCAAAAAAATATATAGAAGTTTCCAGTGAGACCATCTGACCCTGGAGCTTTGTTGGGAGATAGTTTGCCAATTCCGGCATTAAGTTCAGTAACAGAGAGAGGACTATCACAGGTTTGTTTTATAGTCATCATTTATTTTGGGAATATTATGTGCAACCTCTTAAAGAAAGGTTTCACTGTCAATTTCAGAACATTTTAAGGTGTAAAATTGCTTAGTTAAAAATCTCTAAAGATGTGGTTTTATCATCAGTCATTTCTTGATTATTAATTAATAAAGATTTTATGTTATTTTTTCTTGGCATTTTTTTCTAAACCAGAAAAGTAAGCAGAGTTCTTCTATCCTTCTTCTATCCACTTTGCCCTAGATCTAATAAATGAGCTTTATGAATATACATTTAATCTAAAAAGGATTGAACATTTAAATTGTTTGTTTATCTTCCTCACTCTGATGAGGTTTGTTGCAGTAGAAATGTAACTGGTTAATAATGTCATGTTCTTTTTGGTCAAGTTCCCTCTTCTTTTTTTACCTAAAACATTGAAAATTCATGGATTTTGAATTTTAGAATTGAATTGAATTTATTTAATTACATTAATTAGTGTTTTAATATGTTGGCATCCATCTATCCATTTTCTTCCTCCGGGTCCGGGTCGTGGGGGCAGCAGTCTAAGCAAGGACTCCCAGACTTCCCTCACCCCAGACACTTCCTCCAGCTCCTCCAGTGGGACCCCAAGGCGTTCCCAGCTGAGAGACATAGTCCCTCCAGCATGTCCAGGGTCTTCCCCGGGGCCGGGAGGCATCCGGCACAGATGCCCAAGCCATTGGCTCGGCCCTGGCTCGGCAGGACACACTGGCCCTGGCTCCTCTCGACGTGGAGGAGCAGCAGCTCTACTCCGAGTTCCTCCTGTGTGACCACCCTATCTCTAAGGGAGTGTTCAGCCACCCTGCGGAGGAAACTCATTTCGACCGGTTGTATCCGTGATCTTGTCGTTTCGGTCATTACCCAAAGCTCATGACCACAGGTGAGGGTAGGAACGTAGATTGACCAGTAAATCGAGAGCTTTACCTTTCGACTCAGCTCCTTCTTTACCACAACAGTCCGATATAGTGACCGCATCACTGCAGAGGCTGCACTGATCCGCCTGTCAATCTGCATCTCTAATATGTTGGCAGTAATCCTCATTTTTGAGCAAGCTTGAATTGAACTTCCAATATTGCTCTGCTCTTAAATTTAACATGAAAATATTTCACACTGTGATGGATCAAAGGAGCTGCAGAAATATTACAGCTGTAATCAAAATGTATTACATTGTCTGAATTTAACCAGTGATCAATTCTAGATTTTGAGTTATAATTTGGGCTAAACCATGCTAATTTGAGATGTCTCCAAGCATCAGTTAGGCCAAGCTCATTGCAACAATGATTAAACATCTTATCAGGATGACCAAGTTCAGAAAACAATGTATTCTCAGTTAAATGTGCCGCTTTAAGGTGATCCAGATGTAAAAGTAATTCTTCCAATTGTGTGTCATTTACATTATTGCACCCACGTTTACCAATATAAATTTGACATTGTCAATATTTGCAATAAGAATAAGCCAATGGCTGTTAACATCTGCCATGTCATAAATTGTCTGGCCTGTAGATTTTTTTCAGAAGGATAGTGACGCTGATCTGGAGCTGCCATGGCTGAAGTAGACTTTATCACCCCATTGCTGAGTCCATAATGAGACATCATCTTCCTTTGAGTGTGTTTGCAGAAGAAAAATAAGTGCACTTTATTCCCCCTTACAAAACAAAAACAAATTTTTCCTTTTTGCTAAATCTCTAAGGCCCCTTGGTTTAAAGAGAAATTGCACTTTTAAGTTCAAACATATAATACTGAACAAAAAGTAATTAAATGTAAACAACAGAACAATCAATGCAGTTCTCAAAAGTGTTACCAGGGGAAAATGGTGGTAGCAAAACCCTGAATACTTGAACAGATTATACCTACAGGACCATTTGATTTAAGGCATAACCCTCTGACCTTCCGTCTTGGCTTGTTCCACCTTAGGCCAGACTGCTTTTCTTGCTTCTCAGTCTTCTTTGCTGAGGCACTCTGTAAGCATGATTTTTGTTTTTATTTGTTGTGCTCTTAACTTTGTGTTAAATACTGTGTGTGCAAACATTGAGGTAAACTTGTTTCTCAGTAAGAATGTCACACATGCTTATTTTAAGGTGTCTACACTGGAACCTGCTACTTCGGTTACATGATACGACTTTACATCTTCAGTTTGACAAGAGGCCTTGTAATCCTTCTTTCAGTGACTGAGAGCATTCTTTTGGTGACCTATTCTGCTTCCCTGTAAACAGCTGACGGTGTATCTATTTAGGACCTTATATGGATAGTATGTAAATTTAGTTTAAGTCCTTATAGGACCAGTCTTCTATAGATAGTACCTTTCAGAGGGTATAAGTACTGTACAACTTCCTTGAAACATAACATACTCACACATACTCACACACACGGCATACTCAGAAACACACACTGCATGTGCCTGCTGTCTGTAATTTTCACCTATCTCATGAGATAAAACTTCTTTCAACTCTCTAACTGGTCTGCGATCGCTTCCTTCCTTCACCATTACACACTCCATGAAGTGGATACTGAGGTCTTTGCAGCTCTAATGTGTGGCTATGTTGTTGTGTTGTTGTCTGTCTGTATATGTCAAACGAGCTCCGTGTTTGTGAATACGAATTTAGTTTAGTTCATTTAAAATTAGTCTAAAGTCTTTGTCACTCGCCACAGCTCGTCCCTCTAGCTCCTCAAGGTGAACTGCATGATCATCTGTCGAGGGTGGTTGACAGTGTGTGGACCCAGGCGATGTTCAGGGTCCAGGATGAAGCCCATTTTCTCCTTCCAGTGTGGGGCAAATTTTATGAGAAAATTTGCAACAAGCCCTGGGGTGTTCTCCTCTTTTTCTTCCTTTAAACCGTTTCATCTTCTCTTGTATCTTTCCACTTCTGCTGTTCAACTTTCCAACTCTGCTGCCCTTTTCTCTAGCTGTGCATTCTTCTCTTTAAATTGGATTATTTAACTTTACAACTTTTTGTTTTTTTTCCTTGCAATCTTTTATCTGGGTTGAGTTGTATCCTACAGACTTGTTGAGGCGTTTTTGGCTCCTTTAGCGTCAGTTTCCATTTCCATAAGCCCACAGTAGTCATGGGAGATGAGCACTTTAGCTTTAGCCATCCCCTTGGCATTAGCATTAGTTTTGGCCATAAGTTCAGTAAAAGTTGAACGGTTTTTAGTTTTTCTTTTTTCGGTCCTGGCGAGGGTTGGTGTGTTGTCAGTTTGTCAGGGAGTTATTGATGATGAATATTGGTCCAGCTTGAACTTTTTCAGGTTTTTGCACCCAAGAGTGTTACTGAGCGTTTGATCCTTCTGCCATCTTACCCGGAAACCAATTCTGAGTTGAATACATCAGACTCCGTAGATTACTTGAGTTTGTGGAGTTATTGTCATATGTTTTCTGCCTCAATTATTAGCATTAGCATTAGCATTGAGAAAAAAACAAAACAAAACATTATTCTAAACACAGAAGGTGACGTTTTCACTCATTTGTTTAGTCTTTAACATGTTTTCACTGACAATTCCCTATTCACTGCATGACCTTTAAATATTTATTATTTTGAGCAAAAACTACATAGAAATATAATTGGACAGGAAGTAGTGATGCTAACAGTGAGCTACCCGTTTGCCGTTGTGCACAGAACCAATTAGTGTTGCAGTCCTATTGCATATATTAGATTAGTCTTGCTGCTCTATTGCTCATTAATTTCATGTTTAAACAATCCCTCTTAAACAAACCTCTTCATATGAGCACTCCGATTGTCCTTGATGTTGTATGATGTTTAATCCTTCACCAGCTCTGCTCCGCTCCGCCTGTCCTCGCCTCAGCTCCCTGTCCTCCTCCTCTGCTGCCCCCTGCTGTTTGTCCTTTGAGAAATGAGTCCGCTTTAAACACGACTGCGACTCCCTTTGTTTGATATAAGCTCTGTGAAAATGACATCAGCGGGAGACCACACTCAAAGCACTGCTGCTGATTCATAAAGATGTAATATTAGAACTTACCAGAAAGCACAGAACAGACAGAACAGAGGGGGAGGAGTGGTAAACAATGGGATTACAGTGAAATGAAGAAGGTAATTTTAGAAAGAAAATGGCTAATTGGCTTTCGTCATGTTGTGCATAGTGTATTGTTGTGCTTCCTCCCACTGTACAAAACTCTAAATTAAGTAGGAGCAGAGCTGACATCAAAATTACTCAACCTGTCAATTGATGTATGGCCCTTACTGGTTAAGTACTAGTTTAGTCTTTAATCCTGGTTCAGACATGATTTAGTCCTGGTTTAGTTTACCTTACTGATTTCAACTGCTGACCCAAGACACGGCCAGACTAAGGCAATGAATGTAAGAATTAGCGCAGGAAGCGAGGGGAGGGGAGACTC
>JACM01021751.1:0-34262 GCA_000787095.1 Periophthalmodon schlosseri | reverse complement strand
AGTGAAGTGAAACAGGGTATACCACAATCCATGGCCAACACGCTGTTATCCCAAAATGCCATACAGAAATGCACCCGGTGATTTCTTCCAGGTTTGCAATTAATAAAATGTTTTACAATTAAGTGCAAACAGCTTGTAGTGGTCTGATTTAGTTACATCTCAGTTTGTTACATTTAAGTGACATAAATACATTTACTCATTTATATAGCAAAAGAAAGTGCAGATCTCTGAACTGGACAAAACGTCTTCACTTTAAAACTTGTCCAGTTGACAGAATTGAATTTTCTTTTTCTATGGAACCTGCCTGGACGGCTGAGGGATTGCACCGACAGATTTACTCAGCAGATTTACAAGCATTAAGTTGGGTACTCCTTGCCTGGCAAATCCAGACTGATATCTCTCTGTATTTTCTATACAGATTGATATCAGTCTGGTCCCCACGTCCTCTGTTGTATTTCAAGTCTGGTCAAACGTGATTGTGCAATCAGATTTGTTTTTTTTCAGTGACACATGTGAATCAAAGGAGCTCATTGGTCACCTATGAATTTATCTCACCTCAGATTAACAGAGTTTAGTTCTTTGCTCATTGATTCTGCAGAAATCCATGTTTTTCAGCCTATTGTGATTTTTTTTTTCCTTTATTTTTTCCATTATGGATGGACCTTGTCTGTCCCTGATTCGCTAATCCATCTGTCAATTATGCCCATCTGAAAACAGGGAGATTCACCGGTGACCAGACTCACATCTTTGTAAAATATTAAAGAAGTGTGTGTTCTGGATGCCAGGCAGGTACTCCAGCTACAGCAGTGGCACAGTACAGATCTAGAGTATTGTAGAGTGGTGTATTCTGCCGATCATTTTAGGTTTTGCATAAACTGGAAATGCCAAAAGGCCACATGGATTAGATGACATTTTGACCAAGACAGACTCCACATTTGAGAGGATTAAGGGGATTACTCTCATAAATATTGGACGTTTGAACACACAGAGAAATCACACTGTCATAATTGTACATTCAGTTCCTTCCTTTTGAAATGTGGCATGAATTCAAACTGTACCATCTCTCCGGTCTTCCCTTAAGGACCCTCTCTGCTTCCGGGAACAAAGTGTGAACTGGAGCCAACTCACTGCAGTAAAATGCTGGATTCAATACCTACTTTTCCAGCCAATTTTGACCTATTTTTCTAAGCCGTTTCAAAAGCATATTTTTGTTGTGTCATGACAATGTTTTGGGTTTGAAAAGCTCACACTGATTCTATCCCTTTAGCTTTATTTTAGCTCATAACACCCTTCACTTTTATATAATTAAAGATGCACTATGTAACTGTTCCGATAGAGGGCCCAGCACCTGCTTGTCTCCATGGCGATCTTATTGCCTTACCAGGAATATCCTATAGTATGGTATTAAAGATATCTGTGTTGCATTTATTCAATTACAGCTTTCTTTGTTGTTAAAATACCTTGAAAACCATCAATTTTTACAGTGAGTAGGCTCGCTTCTCCAGAGATCTTACTTGTAACTTGGTCTGGTGGCGTCTCCTTCTTGTCTCATTGAAAACAATATGTTTTAAGCCATACTGTGAAACATTCCAGACAAAATCGTTACATATCCATGAAGACAAGCAGATGGCAGACCCTCCCTCCACCAGAAAAGTTACATAGTGCATCTTTAATGAGGGCAATTCTCTAGCGCATGGTGACTCATAGCTACAGCTTCCCTCCCAAAGTCCCTTAGGTTAAAACAGACGGGTAAACTTGACTTTTTGAGCTTAAAATGAATTCTGTATAAATTTTTGATGGAGGTCTATAAACGGCTGTGATACCTGCCAGATACTGATCCACACACAAAAACTTCAAAGGAGAAGGTTATGCAAATTTGCAGCGAGAAAAATGCAGAAGTGATGAGACGAGGAGTTTTGGACGGATTTAGAGCATCGCAAACAGCACAAGCGCATTTTATAAGGCATTAACCCACTTCCTGTTTAGCATTGTGTAACGTTTTGAAGAACACAGATGAAATGCCTTATCCCGACAGACTTTGAAGATAACACAAATTAGCTGTGCCATTTTTCAACTTTAGAATCTCAAAATGTTAGCGCTCACAGTGTATTGAATGGATTACAATAATTATTAAGGTGATAGTTTTGGTGTGTCATTAATACACGATCAAACTGTAACAGTGTGTAACATTTTGAAGAACACAAACAACATAAACCCCACAACTTCGAAGATAAGATATTTTAAGATCTGCTGCCTGCTTGTCTCCATGGAGATTTTGTTTGCTGAGAATATTCCTTCTTATGGACTTAAACTTATCTGTCTTCATGGAGACAAGCAGGTGGAGCTAGTAGGCCAAATTACAGGTGAGATCTGTGGAGATGCAAGCCCACTCACAAGATCATTGGAATGCCAGTTGATCAAACATCAATCATTTCTGTTTAGAGATTTCAGCACTTGGGGATAATAGAAGTAATATTTTATTTTTAATTGTTGATTACTATGGCAACAGTGCTTGATTTTCATCACTTTGAAACCCATAAGTAGCCATTTCTTGGTAGGTGTTTCAATCTAATCAATCCCCAATATTCTCCACCATTTTCAGCTGAAAAGACACCATTCTTATGAGCGTACATGGATGGGGTCTTGGTAAAATAAGGCATCAGAATTCTTTATAGATGGATGAATTAAAAAAAAACTCCAACAGTTTAAACATTAAAGGCCCGGTACTCCATTTTGAACCATGAGTGAAGAATGTTTCAGAATGAACTGTTATCCCCACCCACTGTGTCCCTTTCTCCCACACTTATGTTCAGCTATACGACAGATGACTGAAAAACTGTCTGGGATAGTCACAGGCAGCAGTTGTTTTCACGTGGCTCTCGTCCAACAATGTGTCTGATTGGACAAAATATAGACTCCTACAAGCTGCTTGTATCGTTCCCAATACGACAAGATTAAAGCACTTTACAAACTGCATTTTTCAATTGTGAGAAATTTTAAATATTGATCTGTATAGGAATTAATATTTTACAATATCGTTTCGTTTATCGTGATACAAAGGGTACACAATAATCGTTTTATAAAATCGCCAACAAATAAAATGGCCTTTTTATCACCAAAATGTGCAGAAAAAGCTACTTCTCCATGATGCTCTCCGCTAAATCGTAGTTGTTTTCACAGTACAGCTATATAACAGTTGTTTAAATGTGGCACTTCATTCATTCATAACATTAAAATGATAATTATCCATATCCATAACTGACAGCAACTTGAATCATTATCGTGATATAATCGTTCATTGCATTTTTTTTTGGCCAGGATAATCGTGACACCAAATTTCAGTACTGTCCCATGCCTTATCTACACATCACTACTGCTTTGTACTGCTGCGTGACTGTTCTGCCAACATTAATAGTGTTTTATTGTTGTATTATGCAAACCAAACCAGTTCCATGTTCTGAGTGGTTTCATCGCCTCAAGCAAACTGTTACTGTGATCTGTTTTTGATGCTTAGACGAGACTGAAAGACATGAAAACTTGAATTTGTACAACATCAAAGAACATTATTTGGTGAATTCAGTGAGAAAAAGGCGACCAAGTCTGTTCTGGAAGAAACATCACACATCAACAAATATGAAGAAATGTGAAGCAAAGTCATTTCGACACACAACGTCAGCAAGACTGGTAACAAAAATAAAATTACACGTTTAAAGGTGGTTAATATCTGCCATCAGAATCGAAAGAACCGTCTAATGCACAAAGAGACCGCCACCTGCTTATCTCTATGGAAATGTGTCCACTTTGCCTGGAATGTTCCACAGTATGGCAGTTTTATGACTCATCTCTATGAAGACAATAAGTGGTACCATCAAGAGGCGACCTCACTCACAGTAAATCTCACTCACAGTAAAGCCCGCCACACACTACAAGATTTTCAGACTTAAAACGATTTCAAAAAGCACAGACCACAGACACGGGACTCTGTTTTGTGGACTGAAATTCTAACAGATTATATGGATGAAAATGCTGCAGTTTTAACAACTTTACGAGAGGTGAGTCATAAAGTCGTTTTTCGATTATTTTCGCTCTTTCTTAAGTTTGAATCTCGCGCTTCTGTGTCCGTCACTCCATCTGCTCCTGGTGCTCTGTTTTATTGGCTGTTGCCGTGGTGATGTTTTTTGGTTACGACATGACAGAGCAGCTCAGAGTCGCACTGACACACACAAGAGGAGCCCAGCGGATCAAAAAACGCTTGCGAGGATCGAAAGTCAGGTCACGCCTCCCCAAATGATCCTGTAGTGTATGGCGGGCTTAAGAATTCATGTTTTTTAAGGTCTTTTTTTTTTTTTTTGCAATCAAAATCTGTAATTGAATACATGCAAGATAGATACAGATTCCAGGTAAAGCAATAACATCTCCATGGACACAAGCAAGTGACGGTACCCCCACCAGAAAAGTTACATAATGCACCTTTAAATCAGCCATTCCCCCAGTAGAGCCCAACAGGCTTTCCTCATTAATTTTGACATGACTGTGGTTTTAATACTGATTAGTAATATATTTTAATATGAACTCCATTTTTAATTTGAACTCATTTTCTTGCTGTGTAATTCTTGCTGTGTAAACGCATTTATGGGGTCCCCCTGACTCCAAGAAACAAATGATGTACATAATCACATCAGTATAATCACAGTTGTTGACATGGTAATAGCGAGAAAGAAATTAGCGAGTATACAGACAATTTATGACTGATAGAAAACTGTATTTATTATACTTTCCAAGATACATTCTATTCAATTGAAATGTCAATAAACACTCATAGTTTTAACTTAACAATACTCTTTTAAATAAGGACCGGAGAGTTCAACAAAATTCGTGAAAAAAGCTTGAAATTAAATAAATAAAACAAAAATGAATTGAAGCATATATTGCACATGGATATGATTCTCAATTTTGTAATTTTGAACAATTCCCATCCCAGCAATGCAGAACCATATTGAGTTGAATGCACATATATTTTGGTTGCATAACCTTGAACAAGATAATTGGCAGAGATATAAGAGTAGTGGTGATAATAGTAATAATAAAGGAACTGCCAGGACTAGATTAGGCTTAAGGTTGCAATAAAAAAAAGGAAAATATCACGTTTCACAACCAACTCTAGTTCGCTCACGCCACTCGGGTCGAATTCCACCGAGAACAACAAAGCTGACAGTCCCAGTTTGATGCCTGATACAATCCTTTTCTCTCTGCTGTTAAAGTTGCACTGTGTAACTTTTCTGCTGTAGGGTCCACTAACTTGCTTGTCTCAATGGAGATGTTACTGGCTTGCCAAAAATGTTCCACAGTATTATCTGTCGCCATAGAGATAAGCAGGTGATGAGGCCAAGTTACAGGTCAGATCTGTTTTTCAACTTAGTCATAAAAAAAAAAAAAAAAAAAAAACTCTCATAGAATAAATGCAAGATCGCACTTTGGAACATCCCATGAAAAGCAGTAACGTCTTCATTAGGTCTGTGGGCCTTTAGTCGATGAGCAGATTAATCGGTTGGTGGAATCTTAGTCGACAAAAATTTGTATTAGACTCACCATTTTATTTATGTATATGGGACAACAGCAGAAAGGAGAAGTGAGTGAGTTAACTGAATATTTGGGTTTTGTTGGTATTTATATGTAAAAAGGCAGATTCATGATTCACAAGTTTAATTTGTTTTTCTTCTACTTTCCTTTTCTGCATAAATAGTTGTTTTTGCATGAACTCCTGTGCACGTGTGATCTTGTGAGTGCACTTTGGGTCCGATACACAAATATACATAATCATTTTGAGAGCTTTCGCCACGCCCCCTTTTTAGGACATGTCTTTAGTCGACCAAGAATTTCTTCAATCGACTACTGACATAATTTCCATAGAGACAAGGAGGTGGCGGACCCTCTACCATAAAAGTTACATAGTGCACCTTTAAATGAAACCAAATACTCTTTAAATAATCTCGTATAGAAAAATAAAGCAACTATGTCTGCGTTTTGGACTACGGATCTGACCATAGGGGTTGGGATTAGGATTATACCATTTCAAGTCCGTTAAATGTTTCATCTTGTAATTTACAAACCAGTCCCACAAATACAAATAATGTAAGACATACAAAATAAATTTCCAGGTTTACGCTTACATGGCAAGCAGCTTTAGTAATATAGTTTTTTAATTACATTTTTTCAACTTTTTCTTCAGAAATAAGTCCTCTGACAGTGAATGTGCCGTTATATAATATCTCACCCAAAACAGTTTTTTTGAACTTTTGAAGAGAAACACCATTCAGAAGACACTATATTTAACATGGCTCTTTACACAAAAAAACATCAAGAAATCATTCCTAATAGCGGTGCCTTGTTGCCTTTTTCCAAATGAAGTACCACTAGCATTTTGAATCCATAAAAAAGTCAAAGAGTCTATGCAGAAATCCCAAATGCATACGGATTACAGCAAAGTATCCGTAACCTTTGCAACTAGGACTGAGCACAACTTTCATAAAGCAAAAATAGACCAATTGTTTGAAATCTTTTGGGAAAAAAATAAATGTTGAAAATGGCGAGGTATTTTCTCAAGCACTGTTTTTCAAGACCCTTGCGGTTGAATTTGGTTGGGAAAGAAATGAGCCAAAAACAAAAAACAAAATGAAATATTTCTATAGCAGCAAATTTACTAGTCTGTATAGTCGCTGTCCGGTCCCTGTTGTATGTAAGCACGTGGTATGATTCACGGTGAATAATCCAGAATAGGTCTTTAAATTGCAAATATATCCACGCTGATTCGAGTGCTAGCTTTGAAGTGTGTGGAGCCATTTCGTCCATCTCTGCATTGGTCATTAAGGATTCCCAGAAGGCACTTTTTTTGCTATGTGTGGGAGAGAGATAGAGACCCGAAGCGAAGGAGACGAAGGAGGAGGGAGAGGAGGAGGGTTGAATGATATGTTTGTGTGGCTAAAAGAGAGAGAGGGGGAGAAGCAAATCAAGCTTGAAAAGACAGATGACTTTGGCTTTCTGTCTGCCCGCATGGAACCAATGGACGAAATTAAAAACAAAAATAGCATCCTTACATTTTACTCAACGCAGTCTGCTCCTCCAGCACCTGTAGGTAGTCTGGCGTGCCTTGGAGCTTGGCTTTTAACTCATAATACTCACTTTTCCTCTGTTCCACCACAATCTTGCTATGATTGCCTCCGATTAGCGACGTCTTTTTCATCTTTCTATCCAAACTTCTACTATCCGGATAGCGTATTTCATACCCTCCCATCCCTATACTGTTGAAATCACTTTTTCTGTCCAGGAAATTTTGAATAAACATGCTCGGTTCTCTGTTGGGAAGAAACTCCTCCAGTTCGTCGATGGTGCTGAGTCTTTTGTTTCGCTCCAAAGTTGATAAAGCGTCCTTATCCTTGTCACAGTTTCGTAGGATAATCTTTTGCCTCTGCGAATCTGCAAACTTGAACCCTGCATCTAAATCGGAATTCCGGCCAATCCCACACGTGTGGCTCTTCCCGATATGCTCGATAGTTTGCGGGATAAACGTCTCTCCTCCCAAGTCATCACCGGGAATCGCGCATTTTTTCCCGGATTTATGGTTATGCCTGCGAAGTTGCAAGGACATTGACCCACACTCTTGATTACCTAGTCCTTCTTGTCTCCCTGCTGGTTTCTTATTCCGCCTTAACACAAATACCAATAGACAAAAGGCCACGAAAACAGTTAATATAAGCACTACGAGAATGCTCAGGATCATTATAGACAGTGGAACAGGTCCGCCATTGGCTGCTTTTCCGACTCCCGCAGGGGACGAGGAGGTCAAAACTGGAGTAGCGCTAGTTAGAATGAACGGTCGCCTATGGATCAGCTTTGGACAAAAGATTTCACTTTTCAAATTCCTTAGTTCTGTGTTGGAAAACTGCACAGGTGAGGCGCACTTCACCTCTTTGGCTGCTACTCCATCGTTTAGCTTCTCCAGCCAGAGTTTCAGGGCGACCAAATCACACGAACAGTCCCATGGGTTTCCCTCTAAGTCTATTTGGGTCAAAGATTGCAATTGGTCCAACACTCCACTCACAGGTAGTGTCATGAAGTGGTTGTTTTTCAAATTTAGCCTCGCCAATGGTACACCAGCGAATACGTAAGCAGGCAAGCTCCGTAATACGTTATTGTTGAGATATAGGAGCTGTAGATTGGGCATTGAGTCGAAAGTGCCAGCTAGGATTTCTTTAATGGCGTTGTACTCCAGATATAGATACTGCAAGTTTGTCAGACCCAAAAACATTTCGGGGTGCAATTGTTCTAGCTGGTTTCCATTTAAATACAGTCTCCGTAAGTTGGTGAGGTTGGCGAAAACACGATTCGGGACAGTTACGATTTGATTACTGCCAAGATGGAGGAGGTCAAGTCCTTCAAGTCCCTGGAAATCATTAGGGCTTATATCTCGGATGTAATTCCCACTTAAGTGCAGTTTTTTAGCATTTGGAGGCTTGGGCATAAGATCTGCTAATGTTTTGATGTTTCGTTCTTGACAGCTAATGCTAATACCAAAATCTGATGGATGCGCCTTGCAGCTACAAGGTTGTGGGCACATTATAGGTGGCGTCCGGGTTTGAAAGGAAACAATTTGGCTATTTCTTCCAAATGGCGGTAATCCAGCCACAATACCGTTACCGTAAATTTTAGAAGAGTCTGTTGTTTTTGGTGACTTTGTAGCCATTGGCAATATAGTTGTGGGGGACATTTTGGAAGGCCCGTTATCACCTGGCAAAGGCGGCATCCTCACATCAAAGTCGCTAGCAGTTCCCATTGGGCACAGTTCTTGTTTATTGGTCTCTTTCAGTAGCCTCCCGTACAGATCATTTGGCGTTTCACAAACAGCTTCCCCGATAAAAATGTTATACGGCATATTTTCGAGCCATGCTTTGAGTGGGGCTAAGTCACAGGTACAATTCCAAGGGTTATCATCCAACTGCAGTTCAACAATGCGACCAATGTGCTCCAAAACTCCTATGTAAGGTAGTTTTTGGATCCTGTTTCCTCTTATATCCAGATGTGTTAGCGACGCAAACCGAAATATGTTATCTGGTAGCGCTTGTATTAGATTATCATTGAGGATAAGCACTTTCAGCTTATGGAGTTTGTTGAACGCTCCCTTCTCGATGTATTTGATCAAGTTGTAGTCGGCCTGGAGGTATTCCAAGTTCTCCACTCCGATAAACGTGTCCGCCCGCAGCACCTTTAGCTCGTTGTTGTTCAAATGTAGCTGTTTTAAAGAACTCATCCCGGAAAACGCTCCTCCTTCGATGTTTTGGAGGTTGTTGTTGCCAAGTTGCAGTGACACAGCGTGGGTGAAATTAGGAAAAGAGTTTGGGTAGAGGATATTCAAAATGTTGTATTGGAAGTTCAAATGATATAGCTGTGAAACCGGAGGGATTAGCTGCGTCGGGCGGTACACGGTTAGCTTTTCACAGTTGACATAGAGGACGTTTTCCACGGACATGCAGGCACACACGGAGCATGTCTCTGCCATAAGCTCCGGAGAGGAGGGGTCGGCCATGGTGGGGCTGTCCGAAGAGGCAGGAGAGAAGGAGAGGGAGGAGGAGAGGGAGCCCGGGACGCAGGACAACAGGGCTGCCAGCAGTCGTACAAGCAGCATCTCGCCGGTTACAAGTCCTCCCCCACAAAACCATTTAGTGACCTTCAAGACACAAAAGAGACAATTACATACAGCAGTACAGTCATGAATATGTCTATGCACAAACAAAATATGCATATCCTTAAAATGGGGTCATCTCTATGTTCTCATGGCTCTATGTTCCCACATTTCTTAGGTTGTAGGGTTGAACTGCATATGACAGGTTACATTACGCATCGTCACAGTCACATAGTTAACATCATTATATTTAAGATTTTACAAAAAAAAATAATCTTAATTTTAGTGAAGTGGCTGGACACAAGCAGCAGATATGACGTAGAGGTAATTCCATAACTGTTACCTAGCAACTATAACGTTAACAAGGGCCAAAACCTCTCTAAATTGCACAATAGTTATGATTAAACTAATAAAGATAAATTATAACACCTTTATTTTGTTAAATGAAGGTTTAAACTGCCAGAAAATGGCTTCTTTGTGCGTCAACTGTCCCTGCATTTAAGATGTTTTAGAATTCACTGCTACTTCATGTATTTTTGTACTTTCTCCCCAAACTGCCATTTAACTGACTTTAACTATGACATATTACATTTACCACAGGCACTATCCCACCAAGCCAAGTAATAATTAGAAAAACATGAAAACCATAAGCACTTAAAGGTTAGGGCCTTGCTTTGAGATTCTCGTTAAGGTTAGGGCCAGGGTGAGGGTGGGTGTTATAGATTTACTTACTAAAATATCTTTTAAATTAAAACAGGGCTCTGGAAACACAGAGCCGTGGGGACACAGACATGCTTCCCTTGAAACAACATGCTTTACAATACTGGCAGAACGAGCACGCATATAGTTCTCAACAATTAAGTGCAATCATTGAAAACACTGAAATCAAGACTGTAAATTGCAGAGCCCTCCCTGATTTTGACCTTGACCTAAGAATTACAAATCTACTGGGAATTTAAACTAAAATAATCTTTCTGTTATTTATTTCCAGTATTTATTTATTAGCGGGTCCCACACTTTTTTATAGCTGCATAACCCCAAGACTTTTGATCGCTTGAAGAATATGTTTTTAGAAGGTTTAAAGTCTTTCTGGGTGTACCTGTACCACAGTTTGGGAACCCTTGCTTTACACCATCCCGTAACCGACGCAACTGACGGTGGTTCAATTAGATATTTCGTCTTTGCTTATTTTTACATGCAAAGATACTATCATGACCACAGTGCAGTCCATAGTCCAGTCAACAGCTCCAATCGAACTGTTACATAAGCGTGATTGTATTTTCTTGCGATAACTAGCACTACATCTGGTAAAAGTGATTCGGCAAACAATGTGCGTACTAGGTAAAGGGTTTGTCTGAAAACAAAATTAACAAGCAATATGACATTATTTAGTCAGGAAAGTGAACATGCTTTGAAGAGAAATGAGTCGCAGTAATCTTAATCATAATATTTTTTTTTTAATTACCGACAATGGAGCGTTTTCACTACCATGATAATGTGAAAACAGGAGCAACAGCACATGCAGCAGAACTAAACCAGGGCCACTGCACAATAGTGATTTTCGTGTTAGGGGCTAACAAAAGATTCACAGTGGGTTCCTAAAGTAGCTTACTAGGCCCCTTGAAATATATTAAAGGGATGTTGTAATGATAACAGTTCTATAGCATCTTTACTAACCATAAAACTATTTTATTTTAAGACTGCAGTTTGCCAAGGTGTCGGGGGGTTGCCAATTCTACAGGTAAATTAGGGGTTGCTGAGATAAAAAGATTGCATTCCATAGCCCTTGACATTTTTGATAAATAGATTGAGTTTTATATCAGATTACTACTTTGTACTTCTATTGAAACAGCAATATTTGAAAATACTGCTCACCTTTGAAGACACTACTTCATTTAAGTGAATTGCTTTCTATTGATTTGATTATAAATGCAGGGATTGCGTTTGGCTATGCACAATCTCTTATTAAACTGTATAATTTATGCACAATGAAAAAAAAATCAGATTTTTAAAAACCCTGATTATTCATGAGTTTCGACTTCCTGTTCTATGCATCCCATGCCATCCCATTCAAACGATATAACGTTGTTCATCGCTATAGCAACAATTACTCATCTCATTCTGAATCCCATGAATACGGCCGCTTGATTATGGCAAAATTATAAACACATATGACTCATTATTGAAATCAAACTGTTCCTTCTATATTGTGAAGATTAATCTATAGAGAAAGTACAGACCTAATATATGATATTTTAATAATTTTAGTAGTTTTCTTTGTTTTATTTTAAAGTCAGAAAAGTGTCTTTGCTCCAGGTTTTGATTGACACAACAAGCACACATATTCTAAACAGAAGGTAATTAAGTGTATTATTAAATTATCACCATATTTTAACTGAATAGGGTTCGACTGATATGGATTTTTTCATGGCTGATGCCAGTTGTTTAGAATCCAAACCCATGGCTGATAAGCTTTGCCGATTTTATTTTTCCCATATTGTCATTTTAATTTCTTTCTAACTCACTCACAGCCCTTTTCACCATAAACAAATAGAGGGTTGTGTAGTCACACTTTGTGCAGTTATCTTTTCGCACTGAAGTGTTAAAATAAAGCTTTATGTGGACTCTTTAGGCAGTTGATCGACCAAAACCAAACATTGGCCTGAGCTGGAGTTTTAAAGCCGATAACTAATACACTACAGCGTGCAAATATCGGCCCAATATATCGGCCAACCAATATGTCAGTCTATCTCTAGTTAAAATCACTATCAGTTTGATTAAGTTTATCCAATCTACTCTGAATAAAGATTCATATTATTATTATTATTTTTTTTTCCTGGATTTATAGCTACAAGAAGACTATTTCAAAATTGCTAAGGCACAGAATGGTCTCCAGACTTGTGTTTGATATCCCTCCACACATCTATTTATACTTAGTCTGGACCTTTTTAATTAACCACTTTAATTAAAACCACTGCAACAACGTATTTTCTCTTTGTCTCAGTTGTCCATTAATCACTAGACGCTTTCTTCACACTGCAGGCAACGCAAGCAACCCTGCCTATGCATTCTGCCACTGCATCACTCCTATCAAGCTAAGTTTTAATACATATTGGACTATTGTATTAGCTATTCACGCTATGTTTCCTCCTTCTAAACTTGGCAGGCCCCTTTCCTGTGTGACTGGGTTTAATTTGAAGCGTTCTTATCTTGATTCGAAGCTGAGCAGGATATTAATTAGGGGAGAGCAAACACAAGCCTGGGGAAAACGTAGTGACATATTGGCAGGTCAATAAAAAACTAATTTCTTTGCATTTTAGAAGCTAATACAGTGGTTTGCTTAGAGGTAGACGAGATGGCTACAAGTGTTGTTAATATAGCAAGAACTCAATATGCGTGCTGCTGTTTAGTGAAGTTTGTAGGTTGGATCTAATACTCAAGTAAAAGTACATTTACTCCTAATATGGCTGAATATCAGATGACATCACATCTTCTGCAGTATTTAACTGAGAGAACAGACAAGATAATTGGTTAATATACGGATGTGATGGTATAGTGACATACATACATACATACACTGGATATTTGGATTTGCATATAAGATGACATTTGTGGATTTGATGATGCAAACCTGGAACTAAACCTAGACTACACCAGGATTAAAACAGGACCAAGTCAAGTCTACACCAGGATTAACAGGGCTCAAATCAGGACCAAGCCAATACAACTGTAAATGCATCAACACATTGTAGATTACGTGATTTAAGTGAAAGTACTCGACAAACTCAACAAACTATAATCTCTTACTTTTCGTTTTCTTTTACTGTTATAACCTCGTAAGATAAACAGCCTACTATTACCTAGCACTCCTAAAATAAATACATGTTTCAGAAATTCTCATCTGAAAGCACTTTTGTTCAGAAATTACACTCAAACAGTTCACAGTGCAGCGTCGTGAAATAGTCCCCATTCTTGCTGGTTAGGATTGGTTGAGCCTGGATTTCCTCTTATTTTGTTTGAGCCGTTGGTTCTGTATATTGTTGTTCAAGGTAAGTGCTGGGTTTAGTACTTGTTTAGTCAAGCTTCAGGCTACTACATATTGGCTTGAGGGCTTCCTGCTTTGTTCCATAGTACATAAAATGGAGGTTACAGTCTCGTTTAGTCCCAATAACGCCAAACAAAGCTACCGTCTGTATACGACATAACAACAGACACATTACTGAACAGGCAAGTAACAATCAATATTGTATTGTTTTTGGTCATTGTGGGTATTTGGATTTCATTTTAAGCACTTATATAGCACAATTTTAAGACAGCAAACAGGTTTAATTGATCAGAACTGGATTCATTGGTTTGTTTTGTGTAGTAAATACTTACATTAAAACAGTTCAGTTGAGGAGTTGAGTTGGTACAGCTGGTATGACAAATATGTATAATCTACGGTTTATTCCAAGATCCATTTTGTTCTGGCTCACTTAGTTTATGAATTCTACTTTTAGCAGAGGAATTCAGAACTGTTTGGTACAGCTTTAGTCTTGTTTAGACCATCTTTCAGCCCTGGATCACTCACTGGTTTAGTTTTTTATAGGGTGGATTCACATTTGCACACAGCACATCATTGCAATTAAACTGGGACTAAACCTAGACTAAACTGGGAATAAACCTGGACTAAACCAGGACTGAACAACCAGAACTAGAACCGAAGCCAGTCTACATCAGGACTAAACTAGGCTCAAACCAGAATCAAACCAAGATAAGTGTGAATGCATAGTCCTGATTTGTAAATGCAGGGTTAGCACTGGTCTGTACAAGTGCACCAGTAACATCTGATGTAATCCTGCAATATTATTTCATGCTCAAATAGTCCACGGCTGTATGGTTCTCACTGATTCACTTATTCACTCGTACATTTAACATAAGAATGGATCAGTCCTGCATTAGTCCCAGTTTAGTCCTTGTTTAGAACAGTTTGGGACTGAACTTTTTGAGGGATTTTGTATCAATGAATGTGTTCATTTGAAGAACTTCAAATCCTATTAAAAACTGTTGCTGTTCAGTATATGCACTATCGGTATATATCGTAAGGCTCAGGTACTTACTGTCCCCGTACGGAAATTTGTCCTCTGCATTTGACCCACTCTTCTGTTTTATTATGCATATGTAGAAAGTGATTGTGCCGGTTTAGTTTGGGACCAGACTTGGTTTTCTCTCTTTAGTAATGTTGCCTTAATCAATTTCCAGTCTTAAGTTGCAGTTATGAGTTAAGCCTTAATTTACAACTATATAAATCCTAATTTATATGCAGTTTGCTCTATTAAATGTTGATGCAGATGCAGTTCATTTTCAGAGAGTAGCTCTTGTAGATCGTTTTAACAGGGGATTTTCTATCCATTTCTGCAGCACATTCTTTTCTTACTTGCGGTGGTGCCCTTGGTGGGATCACCCCCCTCTGCTAGTCCTGGTCTAGTTCTGGGTTGCTCCTCTTTGCACTATATCAATTACATTATTTTTGACCTGTTCAATACAATGATTTGCCCCCCTGACGCTGCTTGGTTACGTCCCCATAAATCTTTAATTGGGGACACTCGTTACTTTAATCACATTTAGTGCCATCTTCCCCGGTGTTTTCCGTGTGCTCTGTTCCGCCTCTAAACACCCAAACCCGGTCAGAACACAGCTCCTTACCCGAATGCGAGACGGCGAGGCGCGCAGGTCCCCTCTGATACGTGGGGCAGCTGCATAGACGAGACATGGTCCTGGTTTTGGCGCACAGGAGCGAACGCAACCCCGTTTATATCTCCATGCAGACTGCTGAATGCTGTATCCTATCAGTCATTTACAAATGTATAAAAAAAACAAAAAAACAAAACAAAACAAGGGGGGAGAAAGGGAGCGCGGAGAAGAAGAAGAGTAAGAAGGATGGCGTCCTATTTCACCCGATGCGTCTCTTGCTCACGGGCTCCTCTTGTTTGGAGAGATCACCCCTCTGCGAGTTGCTTCCCCATCGCTGCTGCGCTACATCCATTGGCGGGCATTGGATAGACGAATTCGGGCAGGTGGAAAAGAAAGCGCATTGACATCGAGAATTAAAACGCAGCCGGTGAATCCAAGTCAAAAATGTTATGGTGATACAAGTCCCGCATTCTTGGGAGTTTGTGGCCCCTACATACAGCGACTAATGTTTAAAGCGAGGTGAGAGAGAGAGAGCGCGTATGTGTCTTAGCCAAGCACACGCATCCAATTAAAACGTCCCGAAGTTGCGCACCAGCGGTTTAAAGATTCAAGAAATACCGCTTCCATTTGGTGCAACACTGGATACTCGTCAGTCCGAAAGAACATAGGGATCCTTTATAGAAAAAAGCGAGCCACAGTGGCTTAGTTCTTGCGTAAAACTTGACAAAACGTTTAAAATATCAGTCTCCAAAAAGCCACACAGGATAGAAAGCGGAGTACATGTTAGAAACGTGGAAATCCTCGTGAAAGGTGCTGGCAAATGAGCCGAAAGCGGTGCGTAAGATGAATAATGCAGTTTATTGAGAGGCTCGCAGTGCAGCAAACTCCGACAGATCCGGCAAAATGTCAAACGAAAACTAGTTCACAGAATGGGGTTTTAAAGCTGGAAATCCTGACAGAGTCCTGGTTCAAGCGGGTTGCACAAAATGCCAAAATGTTAATATACGAAAAGAGCGATTTTTTTTTAGTTTTTTTGTCTTCTAGTCCGTTTGCGCGCTCGTGCCGTCCACTACACACCGCATTCGCCGCTGAGCTGAAGCAGAGGCAGAGGAAGAAATGCAGAGATATACGAGAGAGAGGGAGGAGAGAGAGTGCGCGCGAGAGGAAGGGTGAGAGAGAGAGAGAGAGAAAGAAAGGGAGAGGGGAACGCGAAGGTGGGGGCTGAGCAAAAACCTTGAAACGAGTCCATTATTTGTGCGCGCACTTTGAGACTGCATCTAACAGGTTCTCGTGATCTGATACTGTTGTTTTAGCGTGGGCCGGCGAGCCGAAGCAGAGCAACATTGTTTTAGTTAAATAAATGGTAAAGCCGTGCGCGCTGGTGTCGCTACGGGAGGGAGGAAAGTGAGGAAGAAATTACAACAGACAGACACTGACCGCATTGATTGGAAAGCAAGCTATAAAGGCGCGCCCCCGTGGTTTGAGATATGGAGATGGATTGAAATAAAGGGATGAGGAGAGAGAGAGAGAGAGGGAGGGAGAGCGTGGTAAGGAGCGGGCACGGGAGCGCGCATGTGAGAGGCATTTTAAACAGAGAGGGAGGGAGAGTTAGAAAGAGAGAGAGAGGAGGAGGAGGTGATTATTCAACAGTGCTGCAGTCGGAGCGGCGAGGGAGAGGTGAATGCGCTCAATCACGCGCCTTTAACGGTTTATTTGGACAGTAGTGAAAGTTAAATCCTAAAAAGCAAAATGGCTGTCCGTGATGTTTTTCAGTAAAGGTCCCCTCATTGTTTTACAGAACTCTATGTTAAAGATGCACTGTGTCACTTTTCTGGTGGGTGGTCTTCTACTTGCCTGTCTGCTAGAGATGTTCTCGATGTTAATGTGAGTAACTTGTCTGGTGGCGTTATGTTTGTCTCCATGGAGACAGATCAGTTTAATGCCATATCATGGAACGCTCTAAAGCAATATAAAGTTACGTGAAGTGCGCAGTGCATATTATATCATTAGTTAAGAGATGTAAGAAGGTTATAGTTAAGGAAGTGGGAGCATTATTTATGTTAAGACTTTTCAGATTCAGAATGTGATGATGGCACACTCTCAGATGGGAGCAAGAGCCAGATTTTCATATTGATTGCATTGTGCTTTACGATGTAATATCCAAAAGTTAATGTACAAATGTGGAACTTGATCATTTTTATTAGTGACTAGACCCTTGAACTCACTGTATTACAAAAAAAAAAAATCTGCATTTTTAACAATATTAATTCCAACTGCCCGCCATCTGTATTAAAAATTATTGGTCTATAAGCTCCTTTATACAGAGAGCAGCACTTCTGTGAATGAGGTCTTCCCTTTTCCTCACACATTTATCATAACACTATGGATCACTCACAAGTCTCTCTCCATGTACACTGTAGTGAGGTTGTATTGACAGGTCTTCTATCTCTCCCTCTCTCTCTTTCTCTCTCTCTTTCCTACTCTCTCTCTCTCTCTTTCTCTCTCCCTGTACACTGTGGTGGAGTTGTATTGACAGGTTTTATATCTCTCTCTCTTTCTTTCTCTCTTGCTCCTTCTCTATCTCCTTCTCTCTCCCTGTACACTGTGGAGGGGTTGTACTGACAGGTCTTCTCTCCCTCTCTCTTTTGCTCTCTCTCTCTCCCTGTACACTGTTGTGGGATTGCACTGACAGGTCTTCTCCTTCTCTCTCTCCCTCTCCGTCTCTCTCTCTCTCTCCCTCCCTGTACACTGTGATGAGGTTGTACTGACAGGTCTTCTCCCTCTTTTTCCCTCTCCGTCTCTCTCTCTCTCTCTCTCTCTCTCTCTCTCTCCATGTACGCTCTGGTGGGGTTGTACTGACAGGTCTTCTCTCCCTCTCTCTCTCTCTCTTTCTCTCCCTCTCTCCCTGTACACTGTGGTAGGGTTGTACTGACAGTACTTCTATCTTTCCCTCTCTCTCTCTTTCTTTCTCTCTTTCTCCCTGTACACTGTAGTGGGGTTGTACTGACAGGTCATCCCCCTCTCTCCCTCTCTCTCTCTCTCTCTCTCTCTCTCTCTCTCCCTGTACCCTGTAGTAGGGTTGTACTGACAGGTCTTCTCCCTCTCTCCGTCTCTCTCTCTCTCTCTCCCTGTACACTGTGGGGGGTTGTACTGACAGGTCGTCTCCCTCTCTCCCTCTCTCTCTCTCTCTCTCTCTCTCTCCCTGTACCCTGTAATAGGGTTGTACTGACAGGTCTTCTCCCTCTCTCCCTCTCTCTCTCTCTCTCCCTGTACACTGTGGGGGGTTGTACTGACAGGTCTTCTCCCTCTCTCCCTCTCTCTCTCCCTTACTCACCATGTACACTCTGGTGGGGTTGTACTGACAGGCCTTCTCTCTCTCTCTTCCGTTTCCTCCCTCCCTCCCCCCTCTCTCTCTCTCTCTCTCTCTCTCTCTCTTTCTCTTTCTCCATGTACACTCGGGTGAGGTTGTACTGACAGGCCTTCTCTCTCTCTCTCTCTCCCTTTTCCTCCCTCCCTCACTGTCTCTCTCTCCTCAGACTCTGCTATAATTAGTGAGGATTCCTCCACAGTGAGTACATGGTGTTTTGATGGAGCTCAGTCTAATTTTTGTCCTATTCAGCCTAACAGAAGCTTTAGAGAACCCTCAGTCCTCATCATATAATGGCATTTGGAGAGACGCAGACTGAACGGAGAAAGGCTATATCAATGTGTAGCTTAATTCAAGCTATAGTATAGTGGTTTTCAGATTCTAGAATGTGAAGATGTCACACTCAGATGGGGGCAAGAGCCAGATTTCCCCTATTGATTACATTGTACTTTGGGGTGAAATATCCAAAAGGTAAATTCACTAATGTTGAACCTGATCATTTCAATCAATTTAACTCTATATACAGTGACCAGATGTTCCTATTTACCCAGAACAGTCCCATTTGTCCCATATCCCAGTGGTTTTATCCAAAACCAGTGATTTGCCCCAGTTGTATACAAGAAATGTCCCAGGTGTCCCTGTTTTTGACCCATTTGATCCCTGCCAACAGTAAAAAGGGTAATATATTGTCAAATGTTTTTCTTCAAATACAGAAAACTGTGCTTAAAAATTGCCAGAAGGCCAAAAAGTGCTATCAGTTGTAATGACAGAAGTCTCACACGTTAGTCCAATGAGGTTCATCTGGTCTTCCGTTAATTTATTTTAATAGATTATTTTTCCGGACCAAGTTTTAATTTGTTTTCATACCTGACAGTTTCGACTGCTCACTAGCGGCCTTCCTCAGAGTGGCCACATGATGTTGCTGTGATGTGTCCAGTTAGCTGATTTAAACAGGTTTTGGTGCTGTCTTCCTACCGGTGAAGGCAGGACGACAGCGACATTTGCAGCCTAACTTCTTCAGGACAGTATCCCAGGTGTGTGACAGCAAAAAGGCCTCCTCGTCCCAGTTTAAAGTCCCGTGGGCACGTTTCCATATTTCAATTGCCTCGTTTGTTGTCCTCTGTCTCAGTGATGTTTGCTCCGTCCAAGTCCATAATGTGGTTCTCTCTTTTATAATAGTCAGAAATGGCTGATTTGAGTTACTCCTGTTCTGCTTTGTGTTTTGTTGTTCGTGTGTACGCCTTCACTGTTTCCTTCTCACATTCTGTCCGATGTTCCTTTTTGGTGTAGTGAAAGCCCTCCCTGTTTCGCCGATGTGTTTTATTGCAAGACATGCAGGGTATTTCGTCTATAACGTTACATTTGTGCTCCGGTTCTATTTTATCTTTTGGGTGGACGAGTCTGAGCTGAAACTGTCAGGTATGAAAACAAACTAAGCCTTGGTCTGGAAAAAATAATCTATTAATTAAGTTTCTCATGTTATACACTTCACAGGTGAGAATGGACCAAGTTCTTAGCAATGTTCTTAATTACATGGGATAAATATCTGCCCTGTAGTTGGAAAGAGTAAAGACCTGTTTGGAACATTACCTTGCCGCTCATTGAGTATATAAAAAAAAAAAAATTTAAAAAAATGCTGGAAAAAGGTGTACGTCATCTTTTTCCATTTACATTATTGTATATTCTAAAGGAAATATCAGGACTATAATTCCAAAAAAAAGAATGCATCATAAATTTTGTAAAATATATATATATATATATAGTAGCAGTATGTAGAATTTGGAATAGCCAAGTAACCCTGCATAATGTTTGCTTGTTAGATATCAGTCAAGTTAAAAACCCAAAGAACTTTTCTAGGTAAATGGTCACATTTCACACTTCAAGGTACTCAAAGTGCTTTACATTAGGGAACCACTCACCCATTCTCACAGCAGTGTACACAGACACTGGGGGCAAGGTGTGTCTTGCCCAAGGACACAACCACAGCATTCATCTGTGGGAGCTGGTATCGCATCACCAACTGTGGGTCAGGTGGATCTGACTGCTCAACCAATGATGTTTATGTGGAGAGAGGGATTAGAACCCCCAACCTTCCTATCAGTGGACAAATGCTCTATCAACTGAGCTACTGTCGCCCCAGGTAAAGGTTATAATATTAGCAGGCAGCATTCCTAATTACCAGGATGCGTGAGAAAGACTAAGCGAACACAGAAATACTCCAATTTTAGTAGTACTTTTGAACTCAAAGCTGGTGTGATTCTTCTAGCCTCCATTAAAAGTGATTGTTCCAGCCATCTGTTGACAGTGATATTGTGTTACATGTGTTGAACCTAAATTAGCAACTATATTTAGCCTCTCCCTCACACAGTTGCATGCTCCGGAGAGTCAAGCTGGAATAAGTGTGGTGCCCTCTAATGGACAAAATGCTACTGCAAATACTAAAGTAAATTTGGCCTTACTTGGGGATCTTTGTCAAGAGCAGATCGTAACCGCAGTAGCGATAAGGATCCTCGTCTATAATGTGATGGAGGGGTACTTAGCTGGAGGATTAGCTCGATACACACTTGATGGTTGTCTATGCAAAAGTGGTTATGCGTATGTGAGTCATTTGTGTTTTAGTGCTAATGCTAAATTACCAGACGCCCTTGAATGTCTCTTTCATTTCAATTTTATTCAAGCTTATTCATATAACACATTTATAACAATTTCAGTTGCCCAAAGTGCTTCACATAAAAGTCAACAAAAAACAAATACACAGATAATACGATACATAAGAATAGAACAATAAAACCAAGATATCACGTGTAACTGGTATTAAATGCCAGGGAGAAGAGGTGGGTTTTCAGTCTAGTCTTAAACTGTGGTAAACTCTTAGTCTCCCCTTCGTAGCTGTTTGGTTCTATGATCTGCTGTAAACTGGAAGAAGAGTGGTCTGATCGGTTCTCTGGACAAGACGAAAATTGGACCAAGAATGTGTTGGGAATGACCTGTTCATGTGGGGTCGGCTCTATGTTCCCAAGGCTCTATGTTCAAACTTTTGTTGGGTTGAAATTGCCTGGATTTCAAAATACACACTTCTTCAATCTCCTCAAGTTCAGATGGGTGTGTTTGACAGATGGATTAGCCAATCAGGGACATGCATGGTCAGTCCGTATCAAAACAAATATGGCTGCTTATGAGGACAAAAGAAAGGGAAAAAAACTGAAAACTGAAAAACTTAGAATTCTGCTAAATCAATGAGCGAAGCACTAAACTCTATTAATCTGAGGTGGGAGGAATTAGATTTGACTCAAAATGATGGGTGACCAATGAGCTCCTTTGTTTCACATGCGTTGAAAAAAACAAATCTGATTGGACGGTTGTGTTTGAGCATGGCTGAAGGTGCGATGGAGGGAGCGGTGACCAGACTGATATCCCTCTGTATAAAAAATACAAAGACATATCATTTGAATGGCTCTGGTTACGTTTAGGGCCTGGTTTTGAGATTACGGTTAAGGTTAGGGTCAGGGTGAGGGTGAGGTTTGTGGATTTACTTTTAAAAAAATCTTTCCGAAGTGAGAAAATAGAGCTGTGCATGTAAACGTAGTGACTCACAGTTGACCGCTGTTCTAAATGCCCCCCTCCTCTGCTCCTCAGGTGGTCTTGGCTTTTACATCGCTCTTAGATTGGTGCAGACGTCCCCTGCCTCAGTATTTTGGCTGTTTTTCTCTCACACCTGTTACAGCTTCAGTCACCCTGGCTCAGTAATGCGCACGCACATGTGGTCACAAACAGCCAGATAACTCCTGTACTGTCCAGGGAGCAGAGCGCAGAGGAGCAGGGAGGGATAACAAAAGGCAATAACCAAAAGCAACAGTGTGTAACATAGCTATAGTCGCATACTAATAATAATGCTGTTTATGTACAACACACTTTACATTTGCACACATAACTCAAAGTGCTACACACAGAATAAACACAAAACACCATACGACATTCATATAAAAGGGAATATAAAAGGCAAGTTGGTACAGATGTTTTAGCTGTAGGTGTTCCTTAACAGAAAAGTCTTACGGTGTGGTTTGAAGCAGTTCACAGTTTGTGGTGCCTGCAGCTGCTGAGAAGGCTCTGTCCCCCACAGAGCAGAGTTTGGTCTTGGTTGGACCGAAGGGATTCTGAGGTGGACTGTACGGTGAGATGGTCTGTATTTCACAACTGAATTTGTGAACTGAACTGAATCTGAAAATCAAATGACTTCTGCAATATACTGTGCCGTCGTCAGTATTTACAAATGTTTATTACGTTGATTTGAGAAAACAATCTGGCAACATGATTTTTATAGGATGCAAAGTGTCAACTCTTTAATGTCATTTTTTCTGTGAACAAATCTGACCAATCTTATGACTTTAGATGGGGATTTGGGAGTTTGGATGTACAAAAAGAACCAGAATAACAAGCTAAACAAATTTGCTCTTAACAATACTTGTACCTGGCTTCTTAGTAGTGTCGCTAACCGGTCCTAACTGGAAAAAGATCATATTGTTTGTCAAAATGTCATTTGAAAATAATGCATAATAATTCATTCTCTATACGGGTAATTTAAACCCACATTTGTGCAGCTGTCTGGCAAAAGACCCCGGGGTGACATGGAGACTTAAAGAGATTGTAAGGTAAGGTACACTTTATTGTCCCTGTAGGAAAATTTGTCCTCTGCATTTGACCCATCTTTCAGTGTTGCTGAGGCATCCTGTCAGGAGCAGTACAGAGGATGAGGACCCATCTCCTGATCTTGAGCCAATCTTGGTCAGGATTACTTTTAGCTTTGCCTTGTTTGCATGTTTTGGGTTGACAGGGGAAATAGGAGTAATCAGGCACAGGGAGGTATATGCAAACTCTGCCGAAGCTTCCTTTATCATCCAGTCACATAACTTTTTCCTGTTATGGGTGCCATTTTGAGGACCATTTGAAAGATGGACTGTTTTGTTTTGAACTTTCAATTTCCACAACAATGATGCGTATTTTTCCATCACTCAAACGCATGCATAGACCAGTGTTTTCCGACCGTTTTTGTCTTGAATACCCCCTGAAGCTTTGTCTCATACCCCCTAACTTGTGTAATGCTGATTGTTTAGTAAATACGATATTATTTACTGCTAATGTAGCTTCTTGTTGTTGCCAATGACCAAATAAATCACCATACAAAAACTTCATAAGGACCTAAGTTGCTGTTCCAACTCCCAAGTACATTTTTTTATTTAACCACTATTCAATTTCACCTTCCTTTTGAAATAATTCCAAGTACCCCCTGGTGGTTGCATACGCTAGCGGTCTCCAAAGCTCTGGTAACACTTCACAAACACTTGGATCATTTTACATTTTGCCAGACTTTTTCTAATTAAAACCACATTAATCCCAGTCGAACCACCTGCTGCCTCTGTCTGGCTAAGCCCTCTCTGGAGAGTATAAAATGGTGTCATATTTGAGCCGTTCCTCCCACTGGACTGTGACTCATGAAGAGGCGTGGGTCATAGAGAACTGTCATGGCCGCCGCGATGTGCTGTCCTTTGGCTAATGTCTGTTAGCAGCGATAGAAAGTCACGAAGCTGAAGGACCTCAACGTGGCGACAGGGCTGTTACTGGCACGAAAAGGCTGTGTTTGAGTCACTGCTTTTCGCTGCTACATGCAAAAGGGCCAATGTGCAGAGAGCGTATAGATTTAAAGGCAAGGAGCAGCCTGTTTACAAGGATCCTGGCTAATACTCGTAAATATAGACTGAGATGGCAATGGTAAAGCTTACTTTCAGATGTTAACTTTTAAATATAAAGACCCTCTAGGCTTTTCAGGCAAGGACTCCCAAATTTAACAACCAGCTCAGGATCCAAATGCAAAATATAATGCCTTCACTCGACTGGACAGTTTAAAGACAGTGAAGAGCGGAGAGGGGCCGTCAGTAAATTATGGTTATGTTACATGTTATTGTCCACTTGGGGAAATTTGTCCTTTGCATTTGACCCATCCTTCAGTGCTGCTGGGTCTAACTGTCAGTAGCATTGGACCCATCTCCAGATCTTGAGCTAGTCTTGGTCAAGTCTTACCTTCGCTGGAGGATTTTACCTATAGTGCATGTTTTGGGTTTGATTGGGGAAACCGGAGTGTCCAGAGAAAACATGCAACGTCTGCAGCACCTTCTTTCCCCCCGAGGTCGATTCCACTTGCATTAGCAACAGGTTTGATTGACAGCATTTCTAAGCGCCTACTCCGTGCTAAATCAGCAACCAGCAAGGGGCGTCACCTTCAATAGCCTCGCTGCGGATTGGGTCTTTGGTTGCTTTTTGACACTCGCGGTCAGAATTCCAAATATGGAACTCGACTCCAAATTGGCCCCTGTAACTGCTAGTCTCGATGAGCTTCATTTGGCTGAAGGCGTCACACTCACTTAGTCCACTTTTTTATACAGTCTGTGGCTCACGCACAATAAGAATGCATATTATTTAAGGTATTTTTTTACCAAAGAAAAAAACAAACTAACAAAATCATCTTTAATTGAAAAAATGCAAGAGAGATACCTTTAATGCCATACTCAATCATTACAAGAAAATCAAAAACATTTCCATGGAGACAAGGGCCCCCTACCAGAAAAGTTACCTAGTGCACATTCTATTAATTTTATTTCTTGTAATCTCGATCCTCATCTTTGGCTTGGATTGCATGCAGGATTTCTTCATGCTATCTGCACTTAATTGTGTTTTGACAACTGCCTCCCGTCTGCACGATGATTAGATAAGCCTATATCTTATCTCATGCACATTACACTGAATTTAATTGAAAGAAGTTGCTAATCCAGCCTTATTTTAATAGAAATCTTGCAAAAATGGAAACTCAGTTGACATAAACCAAACATATAGAAATGCACTGGCAGACTGACTCAAATGCATTCTCTCCAGTCACACATTTAACCAGTTGTGTATATGGACAATGCTCCTCCAATGTTGGAGATAGCCACGGTGAAATAAGCAGCTAACAGCAGCAGATGGGCCCTGATATTGTGGGAGTCTGAGCTAAAGCAGTTCACATGAGGATACTGCATTGCAACACTCCATTATTTACTCTATACTCTGCACTGCAACTTTCCCTCCCCTCCGAGATCTTTAAGGAACCAGACACTACATCACAACACTTCAAATGAAAGCATATTGGACAACTCATCAACATTTCCACTGTATGGCATTAAACTTATCTCCATGGAGACTTCGCCAGGTCAGTCATAGGTCAGATCTGTGGAGAGGAGACTATTTTTAAGCTACTAAAACTTGTTGTTGAATAAATACAAGATAGGTTTAGTCCCATACGGTTTAACATCATGGATTCTTTAAAATGCAATGTTTAAAATGTTCATAATTACATAATGGAGACAACTGGAGGAACACTATACATACTATACAATATATTTCCAATGATGAAGTAGTATTACAAAATAAGAAACAATTTCCTGTACAGAAGTGTCAGTTTTCTTCTACGGGCAGAAAAATATTATTTTCTAGCCTCAAAACTGTATTTGATCTTAACGAAAACTGTAGCTTGTGACGAAAGGTGTCATAAATCTTTCGATACAAAAAAAAAAAAACAGGACTAAACCAGGAATAACCAGGAATAAATCAGGGCTAGACCAGGACTGAACCAGGACTAAACCAGGACTAAAAACCAGGACACAAACCAGGACTAGACCAGAACTAAACCAGGAATAACCAGGAATAAAGCAGCAATAAACCAGGACTAAACCAGGACTAGACCAGGACTATACCAGGACTAAACCAGGATTAAACCAGGACTAAACCAGGACTAACCAGGACTAAAACAGGACTAAACCAGGAATTAAACCAAGACTTAAACCAGGACTAAACCATAAATAAACCAGGAATAAACCAGAACTAGACTAACACTTAAACCATGACTTAAACCAGGATTTAAACAAGGATTAAACCAGGACTAGATCAGTACTAAACCATGCTGAGTGGTTCTCATTTGCCAAAACCACCTTGATGTTTGCACATTGTATGATATTCTAAGCCTAATCCCAATTTCTCCATCAAAATCCCATTAGTGCATCTATGGGTAGAAGGATACAGAACAAAGGGTGGACCTGTTCCATCTGCTGTTGTTTTATTGCTATATTAAACTAAGCCGATTATACTTTTGCTGACTTTGACTACACTGCATTTATTTCCTGCACTGTCAAATCCGTTTAAAATAATTAGCGTGGATGACACATATTGAGTGCGTTACCTCTCGGTGGGTAGTGCTAACCTGATGGGACCTTTCTGTTGTGAGCCCTTTACTCTTTGACTCTGTGAAAAGGGGGATGAATGGGAGGGATGCTGGGGACTTGTGCATAAATCGTGTATTTGATGGCTCATTATTTATTTAACAGCGTGCAGCTCCATATGAGGTGAGCAGGATACATTTGTAAAAGCAAGAGCAGATGAAAAGGGAAAGTTAAAGTGCATATGACAGGCTAGACACCTCATTTCATTAACACGTCGTCAGCATAATTATATTTAAGATTTTAATAAAACTCGTGTGCATTTTTTGTCGTTTTTCTATTTTGGTGGTTTTAATTTTACTTCCTGGATGGACATGGGCAGCAGATATGACATACGTAGAGGTAATTCCATAACTGTTACCTAGCAACCATAATGTAAACCATAGGTTGTATAAACGAGTGGATTAAGTGAGTATGACGTCACCCATAGCGTTCAGCTCCTGTCAAGTGAAGCTCATCAAGGCTAGAGCAGTTATAGGGGCGAATTTGGAGCCGAGTTCTGCATTTGGAATTCCGACCGTGTGTATCATAGCAACCAAAGAGCCAATCCGGAGCGAGGCTTTTGAAGGTAACGGCCCTTCCCGGCTGCACCGCTGGTTTAGCAGGAAACGGGCAGTTAGCAACGCTGTCAATCAAAGTGATCTCGGGGAAAGAAGGCGCCTGATTTTTCTGTTATTAATGTTCATAATTTAACAGCAGCAGTTATAAAGAAAGGGGTGAAATTTTTTTAATGTAAAGTGAATTGGAGCCAGAGTCGAAAGAGCCGGAAGCGCACCCATGAGCACTTCCTATTTGGAACACGGCAGCTAGCGTGTTAGCTATGACCATTTATATATACAGTGTATGGATTAGACTAATAAAAATAAATCCCAACCCATTTATTTTGTTAAATGAAAAATGCCATAAATTGTCTTGATGACATAGGTAGAGGTATTCTGTTTTAGAACTCATCGCTACCTGTATTTTTGTACTTAACTCTTGACTAATGCAAAACTATAATACATATTTACCATATGTACTATCCCACCAAACCAAGTCATAATTAGAAAAACGTAAAAAGCCTGTCATATGAACTGTAAGAAATCAGAAGAGGGATAGTTAAGTCCACTTCTGTGTGCAGTAGGTTCAAGGCTGTGGTGCAACGGTTGAAGGTGGTTATTATATAGTTTGAGAAATAGCACTGAGGTTGTCAATGAAATTACTCTTTTGTGGTCCAAGGTAGAACATTTTTCAAAGGTCAGCTGGACAATGGCAGCGGAAATGTTTAAAATGTAAAAAAAATAAAATAAAAAAAAAACTGTCTACCACATTTCCAGACAAAGTTGCTACCGTGTGTGTAATCTGCAAAAAAATGTGAAACGAACTATGGAGGTTGAAGATACAGTGTCTCAACATATGAAACAAAAAGGCAAAATGTTTATTTTTTCTCCAGCTGATATTTAGAGTTTTCAGATGACACATGTACATTCTGGTTACAGTTGGACCGTGCACATAAGAAAATTTCATGCATAAAAACCACATATTGAGTTAATATTTCTAGACTAAAAAATATTGTACATTTTCTAAATCTTTGAGGGTGTTTGAGAAATTGAATGCAAAAATGCAAATTTTCAAAAAATAAATAAATAAATAAATAAAATAAAATCTATCTAATTTATACAGCATTTTCTGTATGACATACAGTAAAAACAATTTCCCTCCAATCTTTTTCTTGTCTGTCCCACCCTTGTCTCACTCTCTCAAAATCAACTTTTTGGAGCTTTCTAGAATATTGTTCCCTCATCAAAAACATGCCTGAAGAGGTTTTATATGTCATCCATGGATGTTTGAATAATTTAATGATGTCTCCCAGTTCAAATCCTTCTTACGGTTAACAGTATGATCCTACCCAAAGCTCAGCCAACAAATATACGTCACCCATGGCAATTTTCTATAAATATACAAAAGCATGATACAAAACTGTACACTACAACTTCACAAACCTGATGTGATGTGCAGTAGTTTCATTACTGATTGTAATACTGCGTTCTGAAAGGGAAGTGACTTAGCACAGGGAGCAAAGGGAGGGGAGAGCGTCGAAAACAAAACAGAAACTTATTAAACATTTTAGCAGATAATACCTCATAGTAATACCACCTCTTAAAAAATGTTGCAGTGCATGTGGTGAATACAAACATGGTTAATAGTTTAATAGGTTCTCCTGGTCAAGATCTTGGCTCAAGTCTAGAAAATATCACCAATTTGCAGTCCCCTAATGCTTTTAAGGCTTTGGCTCTGAACGATTCGTTTGATCTGCATTGTGTAGCCTTTCTGGTGGAGGTTACACCACCTGCTTGTCTCTTGTGAACTGTTATATCTTTGCCAAGAACCTTGCACAGTAAAGCATTAAAAGTTACAAATAAGATTTGTGGAGAGGCTAGCCCCGCCTCAAAACAAGTTCAGATCAGAACAAGAATGCATGTTTTTCAAATTATTTTTGAGATATAAAAACACCTGTAATGAAATACCTGAACATTCTGGGCAAATCAATAGTATCTCCATGGAGATAAGCAGATGGCGTATCTTCCATGTCTTCATTGCACAACTTCACTACATTTAAAATTTATTTCATCAACTTTGTATCCGAATTGTGGTTGAGTAGCACCATCATTGACTTTTAATATCTTTAATATCCCTGTAGCCTTCCTCCATTCATAATTACCAGCTTAGTTCAGATTCATGTTTCTATGGCAACAACAAGAACAAGCTCCAAACTCGACGGATGAGCGATAAAGAGAGAGAGATGTCCTTGAGTTACGGACCAAAATCAAAGCAACTAAATAACTTGATAAAACAAGACTCCACTTATGAGTGTGAGGTTCAAATAACAAACGAGATCAGACAGACCAAACAGAGTCAAGTGATCAAAGAAATGAAGAGCTGTTACATTTCACATTTGTATATGTCTTTGCGATATTTACTGATCTATGTTATAATGTTGTTTCCTCATCACAAACAAAGCTGGAGTTGTGTTTTGTTTCATTCACACATGTTTAACACGTAAACCCTGCATGTTTAGGCTGAGTTCTTCTCTCAAATGGAAAACACTCTGTTCCACCTTGTGATGTCATGTGGCAATACAGGAAGTGCTCCACACCAAACTCCACACACCTTCACTAGAATCATTTGGATCATTTGAGTCCTGGAATTTATAATCCCTATAAACTTAAAGGTAAAAGGTAGCTGATAACTTGAAAACTACCACTACATGACATCACAAGGAACATCTTGAGCTTTGGAGATGTAGACAGACCAATAATAAAATGATACTTAAACATGTGTGAATGAAACAAAACACAACTCCAGGTATGTTTCTGATGAGGTAACATTATAACATGGCTAAAAACTCACAAGAGTGCATTTTGTGTAATATAGGACCTTTAATAAAGCCCTGTAGTCATTGCTTTTTAAAGGTGCACTAATGGACCACTTCTAGTGGAGGGTCCACCACCTGCTTGTCTTTTTGCTTCATTGCTTGCAATTGCAATTGCTTCATGCCACCAGGCCAAGTTACTGTGGAGAGGTGAGCCCGCTCACAACAAGAATGTATTTTTCAAGCTTTATTTGAGCAATGAGCAATAAAACAAGATGTACTGGATTTTTTTAGTGGCACCCAAAGTGCTTTGAATTGCATTACATTATATTCATTCTACACTTGGTGGTGGTAAGCTACTGTTGTAGCCACAGCTGCCCTGGACCTGACCACCACCAACACTCATTCACATTCATACGCGACAATGTGGGTGAAGTATATTGCTAAAGGACACAACAACAGTATGGACTAGACTCTCTACTGGTATTTCCAGCGGTCTCCCATCCAAGTACTAACCAGACCCAGCGGTGCTTAGCTTCGGAAATCAGACAAGATTAGGCACTGACAAGAAAGATAGATTAGGGTTATTGTGGAACATTCCAGCCAAAGCAATAACATCTCCATGGAGACAAGCAGTTGGTGGACACTGCATCATAAAAGTCCCATAGCACATCTTTAAGAAAATCCAGAGTGACTTTAGCTTAAGCGCTCCCAGTGTGAACAAAGGCCTTACACTGATGGAGCCTGACACCTGAGCCTGTTCACACCGGTCCCTCTCCTGCATGTGCTCTCTACTGCCCCCCGGCTCTTTGAAATGCTAAACACACTATTTATAAGACAGGGGAGGCAGGAAGATACATGCCCCCATTCAGTGTCGTCCTGGTGGGTTGTCTGTGAAGACATGTGACCCAGGTGAATTCATGTACATATGGTTTAAAGCGCCCACTACAGGAAGGTAACGTAATAAGACAGAAGAGAAAGGAGCATTGTGGAAGAAGCAAAACTGGAGACAAGGGATTGTGCTGAGTCAATTGACTATAAGCAGAATACACTCAGAAGGCCTTCTCTTCTTACATTTTAAGCCGGGGTGAACTACAAGATTTTGGCTGTGTGTGACATAACATTTCTGATCGTGGAGAAAATCTTGAGTCGTAGCTAGGAATTGTGGATCATAGGTTTCACAGTGAGACCGGGACAAAGATTAGACTGATATTGACTGCGACTGATATCAAGACTGTCTGATATTTTGGAGTCTTGGTTGCAGAGTGAGCCCTCTTCTCACTGCGTCTGCGATAATCTTTGTGACCAACAGTAAACACATGCGCTCCTCAGAGTAACAGCAGAAGAGCTCCAGCGTGAACGGATAACATCTCTCCCTTATTCCCTTTCATTTACTAACTGCGGAAACAATGTTAGCACGTAGCACTAGCTTCAGATAACCAGTACAATTACGGAGACGTTACCACATGAAGCTTACAGCCTGATATTCGCTCAGACAAACTTAAATGGACACCAGGCTTTAAAGAAGACAGATTTGACAAAACTGACTTATGATTGATTTATGAACTTTTAACCATGTTATAACAGTTTTCGCACATCATTAGTTTTTTGCTTGTGTGTTTTGCTTCATTCACACTTGTTTTATTAATCATTCAAATGAGTCAAAAAAGGCTTCTGTAATTTCCATCACAAACAAGCTTTTTGAGTTTCATTGCTAACAGTCTAATTAACCAAACACAGTTACTTTCCATTACTTGTGAAAGGACCAGGCCTCAATAATTTGGGTTTAAAACCAATCATTTGGCCTGTTGTGACTTGATTTTGACAGTGTGTTCATGTTTCCTTCTAATGTTCCACTAATAAACCTTAATCTGAAGTAGTTGAGCCTGACTCACCTCTCCACAGGGCTCCATATTAACAAACACATGCACATTACTCCCTTTTATTCTAATGTCACAGATGACTAACAGGGACTCATACTCCTCTCTCTACTTCTCTGCATTCTTTCTTTCGGTTACTAGCTTTCTCTCCCCCCCTCTCTCTCTCTCTCTCTGTCTATCTTTTTTCTCTAGACATAATTTTCATTGTCTATCTCATCTGATCCCGCTCTCTCCCTCTTTCTCCCATACCCTCTCTCCGTGACAGCTGTGGTGCTGTCTTTGCGCTCTTTTGGTTTTCTCCACTTGCTCTATCCCTTGCTCTCGCTTATCTCATTTCTCTCTCCCTCTCTCTCTCTCTCTCTCTCTCTAGCTTGCTCTCTCATCTCTCATTTCTGTCTCTCTCTCCCTCTGTCTTTCTCTCTCCCTTGCTCTTTCCTCTCTGATTTCTCTCTCTCTCTCTCACTGTCTCTCTCTCTCCCTTGCTCTTTCCTCTTTCATTTCTGTCTCTCTCTCCCTCTGTCTTTCTCTCTCCCTTGCTCTTTCCTCTCTGATTTCTCTCTCTCTCTCTCACTGTCTCTCTCTCTCCCTTGCTCTCTCCTCTCTCATTTCTGTCTCTCTCTCTCTCCCTCTCTCCCTTGCTCTCTCCTCTCTCATCTCTGTTTCTCTCTGTCCCTTGCTCTCTCCTCTCTCATTTTTGTCTCTCCCTCTGTCCCTTTCTCTCTCTGTGTAGTTTTTACTGCCTCCCTCTCCAGGTGCAGTCCCTTATATTATTATCATCATCATGTCTTTACGACGGCTCATAACCCGTGTCAGTGCTCAGCGTAACCACCAGTGTAACCCTGGGTCCGTGACATTCAAATGTGACAACGGAGATAAAGTCGTCTCAGGTAAGAGCTCGCCATCAAACTTATGAGCAGCAGATTTAGTTTAGGCTAATGATCTATACAGTATATTATAAATTTTAAATTACATTCTGAGATTAAGTTTTTCAAAATATTAAAAAAGTTTATCAGTTGCACTCAAAACATCACATAATGAATAAACAGATTGATGAAGACAGATTTGACAAGTGGTGGAACATAAAAGTAGTAAAGTTATACTCTTTAGGTATCTGTACTTTACTTAAGTAGATTTTGAAGTGGATACGTTTTACTTTTACTTCACTACATTTGAGAGCAGGTATCTGTACTTTCTACTCCAATACATTTTTAACAGGACTGAAAAGTAAAAGTATTTTTTTATTATTGTTTGAGACCTGCAGAATAGTCTGAGGGTTTATTTTTAACAAGTTCATAGTTTGAGCAAACACAAATTCAGCACAAGTCTATCAAAATAACTTCATTTGAAGCTTTATTAGATGTCAAAATCTGCTCAAAATACATTTACGTTTTACTCTTTAAGTACATCCTTAAATGGGTACTTTAATACTTTTACTTAAGTAGATTTTTTTCATCTCCGGTATCTGTACTTTTACTTAACAAAATTGAGTACTTCTTCCACTCTGGATTTGACCAAATTTTATATTTATACTACTGTCATAATGAACTACTTCTGCCCTTTCTTTTAGAACTTTTCATTTCAGCTTTGGTTACGAGTTCAAATGACAACTCAACCCATCATATCTATTTTGCATTTTGTTATTCACCCACTGACAAGAAAGTGAGCGGGTTGACCAGCCAACCTCTTTAATAACACAATGTCCATCCATCCATTTCATTCCTCTTTATGTGGGGCCAGGTCGCGGAGTCAGCAGTCTAAGCAGGGAGGCTGCACTTCCCTTTCCATACACTCTTCCTCCAGGTCTTCCAGGGGCTCCTGAGGTGTTCCCAGTCCAGCTGAGAGGCATAGTCCCTCCTGCGCGTCCTGGGTCTTTCCTATTTTTATGATATTGTAAAATATGGTAAGTAAAATTAAACTAAAATTGATGTTTTACCCCCAATACACTGCCTCAGACCTGTGCTGACCACTCCATGGACATGCTCCTTCTATTTAGCAAAGTGAGCAGCTCAAATAT